>JBDJHY010172395.1:6755-22023 GCA_039654485.1 Withania somnifera
TAAGAATGCCTCTATAACCAAATTTCAAATGTCCCTTCATGGTCGAAACCCACTAAAATACAATGTCTCCTACACTAAACTTAAGAGGTCAAATCCTTTGATCTGCATAACACTTCTTTCTACTCCATGCTATCCATAATCTATCTTGAAAACCACTGAACCTCTTTATAGTATCTCAGATCAAATTTGAAGTCTGAGGTTGAATTTGGGTACTGATATACCAACCAATTAGGGATCTGCAACGTCTACCATACAAATCCTAGAATGGTGCCATATTGATGTTGGATTTATAGTTGTTACTATAGGAGAACTCTGTAAAATCCAAATGTTAATCCTAACTACCATGGAAATAAAAAACATAAGCCCAGATAATATTATGGACTAATTAAATAGTCTGCTCATACTACTCGTCTTTTTGTGGGTGAAAAGCCTGACTCAGAGCTAGCTCTGTACCTATATCATCTTGTATAGTTCTCCAGAACCATGAAGTAAATATGTACCCTATCTGAAATGATAGAAACTAGCACTCCATACATACTAAAAATCTCCCTAACATACAAGATGACAAGGTTCTCGGCACCCCAAAAAGATGAAGTCAATAGAAAGTGAGCGGATTTGGTCAGTCGATCTGCGATGAACCATATACAATTAGGGCACCTAGAAGTACGAGGGAGTCAAAAACCAAAATCCATAGTAATACGCTACCATTTCCAAATAAGAAATAGGGAGTTGTTGTAGCATACCACCCTGTCTGTGGTGCTCTACCTTCATCTACTAAAAGTTCAAGATTAGGAAACAAACTTGGTAATGATAGATCTTAGATGATGTCACTAATAATGCTTTTATAATTCTCCATACATCTTCACGGTGCTTGGATATATGGAGTGTCTGGTATAATGGGCCTTATAAAGAATGATCCATATCAAATCATCAACCCTGGGAACACAAATATGATTTCCCATCCACAATACACCGTTAGATTTTAAGGGAGCACCACTGTAATCACCCCTCAAAACAAACTCTTGAGTATGAACCAATAACCCATCCTCGTGCTACTGCTTTTATATCTGATAAAACCGATTAGGTCTAGTAAATATGTACAAGAAATATTCTCGGGTTTGATATTTCCAATCAAACCAAATGGTTATCCAAAGAATTAATGTCCAAGGATAACGACCTGTATGAAGCTAAAATAGAAGCGAAACTACCCATACAAATAGCCTTTCAAATTAAGGCATCTGCAATGACATTCGCTCTACTTGTATAGTACAAAATTCTGGTGTCATAATCCTTCATTAGTTCAACTTATATCCTCTTTCTAAGATTGAGCTCCCTATGGCTCACTATAAACTAAAATTGTGGTGATCGGTAAAAATCTCACAATGAACTCCATAGAGGTAATGTCTCCAGATCTTGTGTGCAAAAACTACCACCGCCAACTCCAAATCATGGGTGGGGTAGTTTATCTCATGAACCTTCAATTGACGTAAAGTATACTTAATGAATCTACCCTACTACATCAGTACATACCAAAACCAAAATCGAAGGCATCACAATAAACTATATACAAATGTCCCTCAATTGGAAATGACAATACTGGTATTGAAGTGAGAAAGTCCTTAAGCCTCAAAAAATTGTACTCACAATCCTCAAACCATCAAAAAGGAATATCCTTCTAGGTTAATCTAGTCATAAGACTGCAATAGATGAAAAACCCTGTAAAAATCATCTATAATAATCGGCTAACCTAACACAACTATGAAACTCTGAGGGAGTAATGGGTCAAGGCCAATTACTAATGGATGAAACCTTCACTAAATCTACAGTGATACCTTATGAAGGTAAAGCATGACCCAGAAAGGCTATGGAGTCTAACAATAAATCATACTTTGAGAACGTCGTACATAACTGCTCAGTCCCTAATTTCTGGAGTACAACTCAAAAATTCTCCCCATGATGCTCCCGACTCTAGAAGTAAACCAATATTTCATCAATAAACACAATCACTAGTCCAAGCATAAGAAACTTCATCAGGAAGGAAATTAGTATCCACTTAAGAGGATCAATCCTGCACGGTCGCAACAAAGTCTGAGACTAAAAATATAGCATATAATCTAACATACAAACTACTCTAGAATATCACTATCTTGATTCACCACTAAAGAAGCACCACTATAGGGCATCTGCCCTTAATAATGAAGAAACCCCGAACATGAAATGCTAATAAGAACTCCTGAGGGATTAATTGCATTACCTAAATATAAGAAAAATCTCAATCGGCAAGGGCCTAGGACCCCTATAACACTAACAAGGCACACTAGTCACACTAAGTTGTAATTAATATATAACAATCTAGTATCTGTGGAGAATATCAAAACTTGCCCATTCTCGACAAAATCATTAAGTCCATCTATCAACATATTTCCCAACTTCTCTATATCATAACATCTATAGGCTAAACTAACCAAGCGACACAAATCCCTCAATAGGATCCACCACTAAAAAGTTTTGTCCTTATAGATAGGAAACAAAAAGACCCTATTAACAATATCTACCACATAAGGTAGGATAAGACAACGAAGCTTAAATCTCGACTAGGATATAGTTAGGCCCGCCTAAATAAAGGAACTCAACCTCTTAATCACAAGACCATAACATAACAAGGAAGCACAAGAACCCCCTAGGCTAAAAGACAAGACTCATCTTGTAAATTTGAATCATAACCTAGGTGCCACCAAAGAACCACAAAAAGAGGGCCACGAACATCAAAACTTTAAAATCAAGGCCTTAACCTAGTCTATGACACAACATCAGCAAGGGTAGTGTCACTCAAGCCACCACAAATAAAGTAATGAAAAAATAAGTCATAGTAATGCCTAAGGCAACAAAAGAGAACCAGGTAAGGAATAGAATAAAACTAGGACATAAATAGAGCTCAAAATTAGCTCACCTAAAACATCTTGTTCAAAATCACAAACAAAAGTACGAGGAGAAGCCAGAAGAACTCACTGACTAACATGACCAAGATATCCACAACTGGAGTAGTCCTTGGCCCAATAACCAACTCATCCTTGAGCATAAAACAAATAACTAATACCACGTGCTCTAACTAACTTTCGAGGTAAGGCTCTAATTACTTCTGACTGGACGGCTCGATGCTGCAGATATCCTCTACGCCAATGGCCTGACTAACCACACATATAAAAACCTCGGGTCCTAATATGATTGGGATAATGAACTAAACAATTTTGGCCTTCACGGCCTTGCGAACTGAATGTGCACCCCTAATAGGCTAACTGCTATGAGTACTCGGGACTTTATTAGTTGAATGAGAAAAAGTCTTTAGAACATGACTAGACTAGACGAGCTTAACGTGCTACCAAAGTTTCTATCTATTGTATGCCTTACTCATAGTTCAAGTATCACTGCAAATACCTTGAGAACTCAAAGGAAAATATGAACAACCCTAACATGTACTCTGGCTACCAACCCAAACTGCTGGGATAGAAGAACCCTAGAAGGGGGCGATCCATGGCCTCATGTACAAACCCACCATATATAAAGCAAATCCCAGGGTTCTCGTCCCTTCATCCTAGAGATTGACCACTACATGTCCTTGTCATTTTATGTCTTCCTAACCAAAAACCCCATAAGTCTCACAAAAAGACTTTTTAAGAGCTACACCAACTATCCAATCTTGTGTCCAAGGGTATGTCCTGGTGTTACCAAGTGCCCTGTTATCAAACGGAGCGAAAAAATCAATTCTCTAAAAAGGTATAGCACCATTAAATATCTCGTAGCATAAAATTAGGGATATTTGTAATAATACTTTTAGATGATGATGCATATCCCCAACTGGTCAAAGACCCCTGATGGAAACCACAAAACTAATCCTCTATCTATGATCTTCTCAAGGCACCCGCTGGTACATCTGAATGAACTCTAGCACAATGCGGAACTTCCATGACAGTAACCTCCATTGGATCATATATGACTCCCAAACTCTGTGTCTAATGATCTGGTCTCTTGGTGTTCAATTTTAATTTTACAACGCCTAGAATGCAGGCAGAAATCTCATTAGTGCACACCAAAGGCCTCTTCCAAGTAATATTAAAAGAGTAGAGCAGAATAAAGTGATACCAAATGACCATACAACATGCGTAAGGAGTAAAAAAGTTAGATTCTCTCCTAAAAAGATTCATGTAGCCTCGTTAATATAGGATACAAATGCATTTCCTACCAAACACATGTTCCAACAACAAGAGACACCGATGAACCTAGAGCTCTGTTACCACTCTATTATGACCTGAAAACTAAGTTGTGATTGTGTATTGATAATTCTCAAATTAAACCTACTCAAGAAGTATAAATGGTTTATTTTCAACAATAGAAACCAACTAGGTTGGGGTCAATCTCATTATGAATATGGTATCGTGTAAATCCTTGTATCAATATTTGGTTACTTAGTTGTTTTTTTCATAAGACATAAATAATAAATAGGGGGATTAGTTGGTAAGAGAGTTTTCTTCATAATTGAATGTAAATATCAATTGATGAAGTTATAAAACTCAAATGATGAGAAAACCTAAGATTGTGTTCACTAGGATTTCAAAAAAACTTCGAATTATAACATTAATTATACAATGATCATTCCTAAGTGTAGAGTTATTTATAGTGAAAGTTCTATTTATCTACTGGTTTTTCTAACTATAATCATCGATAAATCTCTTTTACAGCATGGTCAGGCTGTAAAAGAGTGAATTGTCTGCATTATAATAAATCAAGATGATTACGCTTATTACCAAAACAATCATTAGACTAGGGTTAGCATAATCTCATCTCTTAGTTTTAACCACATGGTGTTAAAAGTTGTTCTCCAATGTTATATAAAACAAGTTGTGAAAAATAATAAAAGTTAAAAGTCTTTTCAAAATAACTTAACACAACTATTTATAGTACATGGGTACAAGTGTAATATCCAAAACTTTAGAATTAATTGCCATTCAGATTTGGGAGGAACATTAGAGGAGTCATCTGGGTTTAGAAGAGCTTCCTAATCTTTTGTTTATCTCATTCTTTAAATAGTTGTATGCAATTTGGGTGGAACAACTTTGGATGAGTCGTCTGACTTCAGAAGAGTCATCCCATATTTTGTCTGTTTCCTTCTCTTTAAGCCATGACTTTGGTTTGACAGAACCCACTTGAGCGAACCGTCTGAGGTTGGAAGAACCGTCTATTCCTTCACTTGGCTTGTTCCTATTAAATACTTAAGTTTACCCTAGATGAAATAGTTTGGGTAAACCTTCCAGGGTTTGACGAAACATCAAAAGTTCCTTTAGAACAGTATTTTTTTGTAATTTTTGCAAAGTTTCAAAGATCAACTTTACCCTGCAAATGGATAGAAAACATATAAAATCATACAAAATTTACTCAAAATGAATATTTTAATAGTTTTAAGTGCAATATGTGACTTAAATTCCATAACATCAACACCCTCAACCTAGAACATTTGCTTGTCCTTAAGCAACAAAAAAACACAAAATTTAAACCATTTGAACACCCATAGTACAAAATTCAACTCAGCGTAATCGATCATTAGGCATCACATCACACTGGATAACTGTTTTTATTTATTGACTGAAACTTTTGAATGATCAACTAAAAGTCTTCTGATAAGGCCTGCATAACTTGAAATTATTGTAGTAACATTTTTACAGTTGAGTTAATTATCTAATTGACCTCACAACAAAGAAGTCACTCAAACATAGAGGATAATTTATCATTGGACTGGGAGAGTATTCACTCAAACCTAGAAGGAAATCTAATTATGCATACAATAGCCATAGGCTTGCCCTTATCAACTATAATTCATTTTTCTACACTTTAACAAGAATCACATCAGGACTGTGTTTGGATTATAATGAATGTTTGAATGCTGGTAAGTCAATATTTTGGAACTTAGTGACTAACTCAGCTTATTCCTTTACCCTTTTTTTCTCATCTTAATTATACCTTTTACAATATTCTTTTCTATTTCTCTTTTTTTTCATTCTTTAGCCTCAAAGCATTCATTTATGTTCACTTGGCCTCCTCCCTTTTGTCTACACTATATACGCTTAATCATATGTATTTGATGTATATTTTATTTTGTAAGAAGGATTTATGGTAGCCAACCTCAACCTAAATTTTAACTTAGGTTGAAGACGCATTATTCACTATAGGATCAGGGCGTATACACAATGTTACCACATATTACTTTGTAGTTTTTTCTACATCTCCACTCTCAACCAGGTTATAATTCCAAAGTCAAGGTCCACAATATCCAACACAAAATCATAGCCACAACAACTACTTCTCATTTTTTGGGGTCAATCTATGGTTGGTTTTATAAAGATAGGTATGGGTGTTAACTTTGAAACTCCAAATTATTTGGAGACTTTTTTAAGTCTTAGCGACTTATCAAAGAAGGACCAAGATCATTTTCAAATCAATTTACATTTTATTACTAAGTCCGTCGTCAAATCCCAAGGCTCAACCTCTAGATATCACATAAAAAATATTAGACTAATTTTACTCACCAACACATTCAAGTAGACCACTCAAATCAACCTAAAACTGTTAGGCAGATAATTCAAGTTCTACAATTGCAATCTGCATCACTCATCTTTTATAGCTCATAGTGTAATACAACTAACACTTAAACATGTTAGTTTTCCTAAATAACATGTCCGAGGGATAAGAATATGGCAACAAAAATCCTCAGACGGATAAAAAAATACAAAGATAAAATAGGTAAACTCCCTCTGCACATATAAAATTGCATTGTCCTCAATTCATATACCATTAAAATTATAATGGTTAAAGGGTATGTACCTTAATAAAAATGAGATGCTTGCTTCTTAGAACTTACACAATTTGAGAGAATCGCCTTGATTATTCAGACATCATTAAGAAAAAACCTTCTCTAAAACTTGGACCTCCTCCATAGATCCATAATACTTATTTTTGCATTGCCCATTCACTTTAAATATGACTTTTTTTTAATTCTCTAGATTGACTACTCTGGATGGAAAAACTATTGTGACAACATACGAGCAAGATAACTATGATCTTAACTAACTTAGGAACAATATTAATCTTAAATTAGACAATAATACCATGTATCCCAGACTGAAGTCTCTATGTTAATTCGTTTATAATGGTACTTCTTCATCTTCTCTTTATATATAAAGGCTCTCTCACATGCATTGGTTTGAAACTCATCATCTCATTAATTTGATCCTGACGCAAATTGATAGCCGCACTCCAATCTAAGTTGAATATTTTAAAATCCCACATCACCTTATGCTCTGGTTCCACTGGTAAATTGAAAGCTTTTCCATAAACCATCTGAAAAGAGGACATACCAATTGGAGTTTTAAATGCAATTCTACATGGCTACAAAGCATCATCCAACTTATGGGACCAATTTGTCCTAGTAGCATTCATAGTCTTTTCCAGTATCGACTTGATCTCTCTATTGGAGACCACCTTCCTGTATGTTTGAGGATGATAAGGTGTTTCCACCTTATGTTGCTTTACCCCATACTTAGACAGCACTTTATGGAAGACATTAGTATAAAAGTGGGAGCATCCATCACTGATAATTTTTCTTGGAGTCCCAAACCTAGTAAAAATGTTCCTCTTAAGGAAATCCACTACCTGCTTTCCTTCATTGTTACGAAAAGCTACACTTCAACCCACTTAGTCATATACACGCCAACCATACGATGTACTTTTAACCATATAAAATCATGAAAGGGTGCATAAATTCAATACCCTAGATATCAAAAAGCTCCACTTCCATGATTAGATTCATGGGAATTTCATAATTACGCAATATATCTCCTTGAATTTGACATTTTTAACATACCATTGCAAACTCAAATGCATCACGTTGTAGAGTAGGCTAAAAGTAACAAAACGGTAATACTTTTGGTGTGGCCTGAGGACCATGGTGATGCCCTCCGACTAGGGATCAATGAAATGCTTCAAAAATACTCCCCATATCAACCTATGGGACACATTACATATCATATTACCTACACAGAGCTAAAATAAGAAAGACTCATACTAAAAGATCTTCTGTCATAATGGAGGAATCTTTTTCATGCATAAAGGCTTATTCTTCCAGGCATAATGTTACTAACCACAAAGTTGGAAAATTCATCATACCACGAAGCCAGTTCTTCCCCAATCACCATTACCCTTTGATACAGGAATCCATTCTTAATTGTTGCATCAACTCCCTTTCCTCTATCCACCTCCAATCTAGAAAGCTTACCATCCACTTGGTTTTCACACCCTTTGTGGTCTTTTACCTCAAAATCAAATTCCTATAGTAGCAGTATCCAACAAATCAACCTTGGTTTGGCATATCTTTTCTCCATGAGATATCTCAAGGCGGCATGGTAAGTATGCATCACCATTTTATTACCAAGAAGGTAAGATATGAACTTCTCAAAGGAAAATACCATAGCAAGCAACTCTTGCTCAGTAACAATGTGATTCTTTTGTGCCCCATTCAATGCTTTACTAGCATAATAAATTGGATGGGAAATTTTATCCCTATTATGCCAAAGTGCAGCACCAACTTCCCCCTGTTAGCAGTGCACATCAGCTCAAAAGGATTTTCGCAATTCAGGCCAACCATAACTAGTGTAGTGCCCAGTTTTTTCTTGATCCCTTCAAATTCATTTAAAAAAGTTTCATCAAACATAAAATTTACTTCTTTCCCAAGAAGTTTGAACTTTGGTCTTGCAATTTTTGAAAAATCCTGAATAAATCTTTTGTAGAAGTGTGCATGGCCCAAGAAACTTCACACACCCCTAATAGAGATCGGGGGTGGTAGCTTTTCAATCACCTCCACCTTTGATTTACCACCCAATACCTTTTCCCAAGGATTTTGTTCCCCAAAATAATACCCTCTCTTACAATAAATAACATTTCTCTCAATTAAGAATCAAGTTAACTTCAATGCATCTCTGCAAGGCACTGCTAAAATTAACTAGGCATCATCGAATATATCACCTTCTATAGAAAAATCATCCATGAACACATCAAGAGAGTCTTACAATATATCAAAAAAGATAGACATCATGCACCTCTGAAACGTGGAAGGAGCATTGCACAATCCGGAGGGCATACATTTGAAAACAAGTGTACCATAAGGGCATGTGAAAGTAGTCTTCTCCTGATCCAATAGGGCTATGAAATTATTTTATATCCTGAGTAACCTTCTAAAAAGTAATACCAATTCCATCCATCAAGGAGACTAAGCATTTGATCCATAAACGAAATTGGAGAGAGGTCTTTTAATTTAGAAGCATTCAACTATAGTCCATGCTTATTTCCAACCTGTTACTAGCCTAAGGGGGATTAAATTGTTTTTCTCATTTGGAACCATAGTCACGCCCCCTTTTTCATACACATTGTATTGAACTCACCCATTGCTATTTTCAATTAGGTAGACAACTCCAACATCCAACAACTTGATGATTTCCTTCTTGACAATTTCTTGCATAGGTTGGCTCAATCTTCTTTGATTCTCCCTACTAGGAACATCATCAGCCTCCAGCTCTATGAGATGCAAGGAAATGCCTACAAAGATACCAATAATATCTACTATGGTCCACCCAATGGCTTTTTTAAACTTCTACAACATTTGGACGAAACCCGCAACCTGATGGTCCACTAAATGTGCAGAAATAATAATCAACAAGGTGTTGTCAGCTCCTAGAAATACATATTGTAAATGAGTTAGTAGTTCTTTGAGTTCTCATGATGGGGGCTTTTCAACTAATGGTCTTACTGGTGGCGTCAGTCTATTGTGTAACTCTAAGTCAAGCTTTTTTTGCTCATATGAATAATACCCAGCTCTCGTCAAAGCATTAACAATTTTCTCATACACTTCCATGAATCCCATCGAAATTCATCACCAATGGTACCAATGGATCAACAAATAACTTTTCATCAATATGCGTCTCTCTAACATTGTCCCATTCAACATCAATAACAGATAACACATTCATATCTCTTGGTTGCTTCATGGATTTGCATATGTTGAATATCACTTCTTCATTATTCAATATAAACTTCATTTCACCTCTCTCAATATCTACTAAAGTTCTTTCAGTTACCAAGAATAGCCTACCCAAGTTGATGGGCACTTAAAAGTTAATGTCGCAATATAGAATAACAAAGTCATTAGGAAAGATTAGGTTGTTCACTATGACAAGTACATCAAAAAAGATTCTAATTAGCCTTTTGAATGATTGATCAGCCATTAAAATCTACATTGTCATCAATTTGGGTGCTCCTAAGCCCACATATTTGTAAATTTCTAAATATATCAAGCTAATGTTGTCACCTAGCGCACAAAGTGCTCGAGCAAAATAGAATGTTCCAACAGTGCATGGAATTGTTAATGCTCTCAGGTCTTCTTTCTTTGTAACCAAGGATCTAGAAGAAGTAGCCCCACAATGGTGAATATTATATTCAGGCTCAAAACTAAAGTTTCTTTTCTTAGTTACTGGGTCTTTCATGAACTTAGCATACCTTGAAATTTTCTCAAGTGCCTCAACCAGTGGAACATTCATAGATAACCGTTTCAACATGTCATAAACATATAAAACCGACCATCCTCAGCCTTTTATTTTAGTCTTTGAGGAAACAATGGTTGTAGACTCGACATCTTATTTAACTTTTCTGGTTACTCCTTATCCAAGTTGACAACAGGTTTACTTCCCCCTGCAATCGATCCTTATTCATATTAACTAAATCTTCTTTTGTGCTTGAACTCTCAGATGCTTTAGACTTTTCTATAGTTGGCTTTCGATCAATAATGGCTTGTCGCTTCTAGTGGATAAAGCCATATAGTGGCCATATTTCATTGAATTGTATGCCATCTCACCATTATTTTAATAGTTAAGAGAGTCGGACATCTTCTCCATATCAAACTCTAATTATTTTATTTACATGGAATATTATCGACCATCTGATCAATATTAAAGATCCTCTTACTCATCGCCTTCACACTTTCACTAGATGATTCCACCTTCAGGAGAACTTTAGCCAAAATTTCTTTAATTATTGAAGTCCCGACCTCTTTCTCATGATTTCTTAGAGGTATATACACTCCACACTATTCCTATTATGTGTGTCCTTATTTTTCCAATTGTTCTTATCCTTATTGAGACAATATCCTCATTCATGGAAATGTTCTCTGTTAGATTTTCAACCTTGGGTTCCCTATTGGCAGCCCCTAGTTCTGCATATACTCAGCCTCCTCCTCAAAGTTTGAGTCATTACCTTCGTACCACCCTTTACCATAGGAAGATATAATTTTTACCTTCATATGGCCTCCACCTAACAATTGTTTATACATTAAGTCTATTTGTGTTTTCATGTGCCCATATCCTTCTCTTGTTCCTCCCCTCTTCGGCATTTCTCCGAAGACAAAGCATCAATCTTTACACCACCAAACACTTCTGAGTCTTGTCTATGCCAACCCCTATTATTTTGGGTCATCATGTCGAGCTCCTGTGAAACTTGAGCATAATATATCAGCATGTAAGACGCTCCATTAGTTCCATCAGTAGCCAACTCTGAAGGTGAGTTCAAAGCTCGGTAGAACTTCTCATTCTAATAGTTATCTCCCAACCCATGCGTGGGACATTGCTTTATATTTTTATTCAAAATAAACCACACTTCATGTAGTGCCTCATCATTTTTCTATTTGAATTTTCTGATCTCATCCCTTAGCACTAGAATCCTAGAGGGAGGAAAGAACCTTTCTAGTAAAGCCTCTTTAATCTCTCCCTAGTTTACTATCGAGTCTGGGGGAAAGTCATCTAACAACATTATGTCCTTTCCATGCAATGAAAGTGGAAAAAGCCTCAAGAAAATAGCATTCTGGCTTACTCCTGAAAGGTTGTAGGATTTGTAGATCACTGTGAAACTTTTTAAATTCAAATTAGGGTATTAATTTGCTAACCCTCAAAATAACCCTTTTATTTTCAAAAGTTTGATCATGGTACTGGTGCTATTAAATTTTGTACAGGTGCTTATGGAGGTAGAATGAGTTCCCGTGTTGTACTGGCCACGTCTAGTTCTACCTCATAATCATCCACATATGCCTTATTATTCGTCAAAGGATAAAGTCTAAGAGGTGCATAAGGATGGTTCCCTCTAGGCGGCTCATTTAAGGGAAGTTGTTCAGGCTTAGGTAGTTGTGCGTTATCTTTCTTATTGACCATGCTAAGTTTTCAGTGATTCCTAGATCAAATGGAAATAACGATACACGCATGCACTATCTGTACTCTGTAATAAGAAAAAAAACCAAAGAAAAGTGATAACTACAAATAAGACTAAATGACAAATATTACACTTGCATTTTCCTGATAATTGTATTCCACGGAAATGTCGCCAAATTTTAATAACTCTTAAATGAGACCTCTTAAAGAAATATAAACGATCGTTGGTCAAATGTAGTACCCAACTAGGTTGGAGTTAATCCCTCAGGGAATATGGTGTCGTGTTAATCCTAGTACCAATATTTAGTCACTTTGTTGTGATTTTCGTAAGACAAGAAAAGTAAATAGGAGGATTTGTTGGTAAAACAGTGTTCTTCATTATTGGATGTAAATATCAATGGATGTAAGTTATAATAGGAATTCATGTTATGCCAAAAAACCTAGGATTATTTTCACCAAGTCTTTAGCAAACCTTCGGATTATAAACACTAATGGTATTGCGATCTTTCCTAAGTGAAGAATTATCTATAATGACAGTTCTATTTATCTATATGTTTTCAACCTATAATCCTAGATAAATATTGTTTACACTGTTGTCAGGTTATAAAAGAATGCATTGTCTCTATCATAATAACTCAAGATGACTACCCCTTTAACAACAATAATCATTAGACGAGGGTTAACGACCCGAATTTCTTAAACTAATCTCATCTCCTACTTTTAACCACAGGGTTAGTAGTAGATAAAACTAGGCATGTTCCATTGTATGCAACCACTAAAAATTTGTTAATTTATAGAGTCTAATTTATATACTTAGTTAGATGCAAGAACCATAATAGACTTACAACCCTAGTTTTGTTTCATCCATGTACCCTACAACCCTAGAATTATGGTTTGCTACTCATGATTTTTAAAATACAAAAACAAGAAGAAAATGTAATAGACATCATGCTAACAAAATAGTCTTCAAATTGATTGCAATTAATAATCCAACATCACAAATTCTCACACTTGCGTTCTTTTGGAAGAGAATAGTAAACAACGATGTTCGCCAAATTTACATAAAACAAATTGTAAAAAATAACGAAATTCAAGAGAGTATTTAAAATAACCTACTACAACTATTTATAGTGCATAGGAACAAGTGTAATATCCAAAACTTGGAATTAATTGCCGCTGAGATTTCTGATGAATATTGGGCGAGTTTTCTGGCATTATACGAGCCGCATGATCTTTCATCTATCTATTTATTTAAAAAGTTGGATTGCATTTGGGTGGAACAACTTTTGACGAGCCTTCTAGCCTCAGATGAGCCATCCCATCTTTTGTCCATTTCCTTCTTTTTAAGCAATTCACTTTGGCTTGGACTGAACCACATGAGCGAAACATCCGATCTTTCGCCTTGTCTGTTCCTCTTCAATAGTTAACTTTACCCTTGATGACACAACTTGTACAAACCGTCAAAAGTTGGATGAAAAGTCAAAATTTCCTTCAACACTCCATTTTTTTCTGCAATTGCTCAAAAGTTCTGGATATCAACTTTACCCTTCCAATACACAGGAAACATATCAAATCATAAAAAAATTACTCAAGAACATACATGCATATTTTCATAGTTTTAAGTAAAATACGAAATGTTAATGCCATCATATACATCCCACCTATAGAAAAGTATAAACCTATCCTATAGAAAGTAGAGACGGACCAATATGAAGTTTCCAAAGAAAATAAAAGGGGAATAGAAAAGAAGCAAGAGGACAAACAAAATTCATAACAAAAGTAAATCCCCCCGTCATGGCTGCCGAGCATTTATATACTGAATAGTACAAAGTACAACCCACAAAGGGGAAAAAACTACAAAATAGCTATCCAGAATCCAATTATAACAACTGTGAATACAAAAGAAAGACCGTCCAACATGATTGCTAACTACTCAAAGTATCTCCTAAAACATCATGAAACTAGCTCACACAACTGCATCCGCTCTGATGAAAATCATCCTAGGACCTTTTTCACAAAGAGTAGAAGAAGTGTATCATGAGTACTAAAAAAATATGCACCCAGTAGGAATCACAAACCGACTGGGAAAAAGTAAACATAAGTAAGGAAAAAAGTGTTCATATGAATATAGGGAAACATCATGTAATGGATAAAAGAAAATGGGGTAACTGAAGTAATAACTAGTAAGTGCGGTGGAGGATTGGATATCAGTGTGTGTAGCATCATCAAAGAAGTATGAAGAAAAATCAATTATCAAGGTATAAAACACAAGACTTGGGCCACAAGAAAATCATGAACAAATGCGACACGTAAACTAGAGTTCCTACATAACCAACACACAATGAAGGACCAATAAGATAAAGATGAACATAAGGAATGCAACCACTGAATGTAATAATAACTAATGCAAGGAAAATAATCAACAACTTAGAAGACTATCCACAAAGGCAATGTCATGACACGTTTTTGCGGATCATGATGGCACCAACTATACCACCTATGGGAGAACTAAACCCCGTATTTTGAAGACAAAATGGAGGACTACTACATTAAATACGAAACTATATCAAAAGTCAAGATAAAAGAATAATTTAAGAAAGTCATAAAGAATAACATAATCTACCAGAAATTTGGTATCAGTGCCAAACAAACCACTAAGGACAGAATGATAAAACTTAAGTAAGTGCAATATAAAGATGTCTCCAAAATACAATGGAGATCAACCAAAAACATAAGTCCGAAGAGAAGCAGGAACAAACTGGTTGCCAAGCTCACCCTGAATCTCTGATGTAAATAATGTCCGAAAGTTGTATGTATATCACGAACGGGAACTTGTTCTCGGATCTGTACATGTGCAAGTGTAGATTAAGTATAAGCTGCTGAAGAAACCCGATAACTAGTAGGCTTTGAGGGCCCACTGAGCACATAACAATAATAAAAGCAGTAAATAACAGAGTACAAGAAGAAGGGTCACA
>JBDJHY010172416.1:0-12300 GCA_039654485.1 Withania somnifera
TTCTTATGACATTGACATCGGGTTTTGGGAACTTTCCAAAATTATTGTATGATTTGTATTACATCTTATTGTTCTTATGCATATACTGTAGTAGTCCTCCGCTTCGGCTACGGACTACGGGGTTTGGTTTTCCTACTGGGTGGATAGTAGGTGCCATCATGACTCGAGAAAACTGGGTCGTGACACAAGGTAGCCTTGAGCACAACTTTCTACCCACAGACAGATGGTCAATCTGAGCGGAGCATCCGAGGTGCTTTGGGATATGCTACATGCTTGTGTTTTTTATTTTAGGGATAGCTAGGATCAGTACTTGGCTTTAGAGTTCTGTAATAATAATAGATACCTTTCTAATATCTAGATAGCACCAATTGAGGCTCTATACGGTAGGCATAATGCCGATAGGTTTGTAAAGAATTGTTGATATTTTACCTTAGACTTCTTACTTGATTCAGGATGCTACTGAGAGTTTAGATCATTCAGGATAGGCTACGAATAGTGTAGAGCTTCCATAAGAGTTATACAGATTGTAGGCTTTGGGAGTTTTCTGTCGGAGATATGGTATTTTTGCGGGTGTCACCCATGAAGGATGTTATGAGGTTCGATTAAAAGGTCAAGCTTAGCTCCTAATTTATTAGATCGTATAAGATTATACAGTGGATCAATAAAGTTGCTTACAGGTTAGCCTTGCCTCAAGAGTTAGCCGTCGTCCATCTGGTATTTCATGTATCTATGCTTCATTGTTATCTACTGGAGCTTTCCCATGTGCTCTGTTCTGAGGTACTTCAGTTAGACGACTGTATAACTTATATTGAGTAGCCTTTGGCCATTATGGGTAGGGATATGAGACGACTCAAATCCAAAGATACCCCAGTTATGAGAGTTTGTTAGACTCACCACCCAGTCAAAGAGGCTACAAGGGAGACGAAAAGAGATATGTGAACCCAGTATCCTTACTTGTTTGATTCATTAGGTACTTTTCCTCTATCTTAGCTTTCACAGATGAAATTTCCTGTAGTGGGGGATATTGTAATGACCCCCGAAAATTCTTTTCATTTCTTTTGTGGCTCTAGTGCATTTAGAGCATCCTTGACACTACCCCGAGTCAGTTGAGGCTTGTTGGGATCAGTAGTTTGGGTCCCCGTCGGTTGTCGGTGCGTTATTTCCTTGTGAATTTTGATCTTTTGGGGCTCATTTAGTTCCTACGACCCTGAATGTCATTGTTGTCGGTTTTATTAGCTCTGGAACATGGACTTTAGTCTAGAGACGCTTGGTTCGAATCCCGAGGCTTACTATTGTGTGTACTTTAGTTTGACGAGATCACAATTAGACCGTGTTTATTTTACATAATAATTACGTCTTTGTTTTAATAAAAATAAAATATATTTGTAATTCTTTATAAGGCTTTGTTGATAATTATCACATAAATTCTCGAATAATATAGTCCCATAGTTATCTACTTTATAGGAAATTATAAAGCTTTTAATATTTTAAACGAAGATAATGAGTCTAATTATATTGAGGATCGCCATTATTTCAAGAGGTAGGTATTATTAGAAATATTATTCTATTAATTTTAGTATATCCGAGAGGTTATAATCATTTTATAATGAGTCTCTACAATAGTTGAATATATTTTATTTTATTTTAATATATATATATATATATATAGAAATGGCAATTGCCCTTTGCTTTGAGTTAAGGAAAGAAAGTACTTAAGTACTTCAGTTAAGCAAGCTAGAAATAGAACACAAAAAGGAAAAGAAAGAAAAAAAAGAAAGAAAAACAAGAAGGAAGAAAAGGGAAAAGGAGGAGTTCTGCACAACTTTTCAAATATGTAGAGGCTTTAGAATTTAAATTGTCGTCTTTCAAGTAGAATCAAGATTTTATGCCTAGTTTTACCGTTAAATTTAGATCTATTTTATGTCGTACAACGTACGAGTTGTGCTCTACCTGTTGATAGAAATATTTCGTGTTGCTAGGGTTTATGGATCCAAATTTAACCAGGACTTTGATCCTTCTATTTATATAGCAATATGGTCTTATTTTACTCATATTGACACGTTGGTTTTTATTTTACTATTCTTGTGTGATTTTGAAATTTGTATTTGATTCTGGATATTTACGGCATGCTTTTTGAGGAGATCGTTGGAATTCAGGCAGGCTACAGTCTACTTCTTTCTGATTGGGTATTAGCATAGCATATGTATTATAAAGCTCCATCTCAATAATGGAATGATTATTCAAGCCCCGATACACTTATTCATTTAGCCTTGGGCCTATTTAGCTGGATTGTGGATTAACCACTTGTTGTGGGGGTGTATTGCCTGCCCATGTACATCACGTCGACTATGGAATATATTCTGGCTACGGGAGGGGATTATACTAGGGATTAGATATTTGTAGTTATCCCCCGATATAGGTTGGTGGCTAATGAGTCGATCCTAGGTAGGCTGATTATTTCTATTCTAGTTGATCATTGTGTCTGTAATTGGGGATTTAGTGGCCCTTAGGCCACAATTAGATAATCAGTTGTTTTACGTAAGGCTATGGTACTTAGCCAGAAATGGCTATGTTGAGTAATTAGCATCCCAGTAAGGTAGATATTTTTCCTTAAACCAGTACAATCCTAGGATATAGGGTATCTGGCTGAGCTATGACTCTCTATATATGGGTATTGCACCGATGATTATTTATGAAACCTCTGGTATGTTTAGCTAGGATGTGGGATCCATACGACTAGGGGAAATTATACTATGTTTCAGCTCTTGGCACCCACTTCTGATTTTGACAGGATATAAATGAGAGTTGGTCCCATATAATTTTATTACTTCTGTCTGCGCCCATGAGTGGTATGACACCTTCTGAGATGACTCCCCTGCAATTTCTATGATTTGGGATACTATAGCTATGACGACAGTGGAATCTTGCTATGTTATGGGTTATACTCAGGTTTTCCCCAGGATATGATGTATTTGAGCCCTGGTATTGGCATTTTTGCCTTGATGACTATGTTATTGGTGGGCTTGTCACAAAACTCTACATGAAGTTTCAAGTCCCTGCAGGTTTGAGTCACTATGATTGGATAATGATACGTTTCTTGAGGGAGGGGTATATGAGGGAGTAGTGGTATATAGTTCGAGTCCTCCGTGGTCCCTCTTGATCTAGGTTTATCCCAGAGAGGGAGTATGTCAGTTTTTGGTTTTAGAGTATGTATCTAAAGTCCTCCATAGGGCCTTCTTGATTTGGGATTATCCTAGAGAGGGAGCATTCCGGCCTTTTAATCATGGTATGTGGATTCAGACCTCCAGGTCCTTGTTGATTCGGGATTATCCCAGAGAGGGAACATAATGACGATTATCTATTTTTCTATCATCCTATTGACTTGGGATCATCCCAAAGAAGAAATCTGCTAACAATTACCTATACTTTTATAGCCTCTTGACTTGGGACCATCCCAGAGAGGGTGTGTGAAATCCCCATTTTTCAATGTATTTGATTACTTTTCTTACCGCAGTGCCACTAGTTCAGTAGTTATATTACCGATGTTATCTTTACTCTACTAGACCCTACCTACACTGTTTATGTTGAGACTATGAGTATGCATTGTCTTTGAGCACGACTTACTAAGAACCTGAGTCAGTGTCAGGGTGACCCACCCTGTTAGCAGTTGCCTTTCACCTTTTAGTTGATACTGCAGTTACCTTTTTGAGATAGTTCATTGCATATTGTTACTTTACTTATTTTATTTTTCTTTACCTTATTTATGTTTACTGATACCCGATTGGTCTATGATGCCTACAAGCCATCCGTTGTATTGGTACTCATGCTACACTTCTACATTTTTTCCTGATGTAGGTACTAGTATGAGTTATTCAGTTGGACATGATTGAGTCCATTAGCTGGTATCTCTGAGTATTCAGTAAGCACTTGACATTCCTACTGACCAGTTCCTTTCAGTATTGTAGGTTTCCTAGTGGGGTCTTGGATAGCCATTTTTGTAGTTTCCCGAATTGGGTTTATATTTTGTATTTATGTATATAGATGTTTCACAGCCATGACACCAGGTTCTGGGAGTTCTTTCATATTGGTCTTTATATTTCAGGTCTCGTTTACCCTTCTTATTTTCTACTCTTCTTTTTGGTTTAGAGGATTCTTATTCGTGGGCCATCGCTACGCCCTCTGGCCCAAGATCAAGCTTGTCTACAGGTGTGATGTAGATGCCATCACAACCCAATTTTTGGGCCGTGAAAACTATTTCCTCAAGTTTTCTCATATTTTATTTCAACCCTTAGAGCGATTTTCCTTGGCAGCATCCCCAAACTCCATAGAAAAGTTTCGTGAATATTTCATATTTTTTCCTCGTTGGTACGTAATTTCATCCATTTAATTCCATGAAAATTAGGATTTTCCCTCCGCTAATGCCTTGGTCATGATTTCTTGATTTCACCACTTATCTTCGAAGTTATGGGGTAAATTCTTACTCATTACGGATATTTTACTTCGTAGTGATCTTTCATTTTCAAATTTAATCATATAATTACATAAAGATCAAATCTTTAAACCCATTTAATACTCCACTTACTCAAAATTGTTGAATGGCTTCCATTGCCCTAATTATGCTCAATTTTGGAGCACAGGTTCCTGGTAACGATTGGAACCCCATAGTGGTGTTAGTTTTCGATTTCGACCAAGCGGGCCCTATAGGTCTATTTTAGACCAATTTTAGGGATAATACAAAAGTTGGTATAATTTATATTGTTAGACTCATATTGATATATGGAATGTTATTTCACAATTTTTAGAGCAATTAGAGTTCGTTTGATATTAGTCGGACTAATATTTGCGAGTTTGCAGTGCTTTATCATCAGATTACAAGTAAGCTTCATAAGACACTTTGACATTAGACTTTTATTTAATATTCTGTACTTAGAGATTTTGTATTACACTAATGATGTGTGGTGAAATTACGCTTTATTTACACCTATTTTGTTAGGAAATCAACGGTCTTAAGATGAAAAATAGTGTCACCAATAGGATAAAATTAGTGTTTTGCAGGTATTATGTAGCGACACTGGAAAGCAAGTGCATAATGATCAACTAGGTATAAAAACTGGAAAAAACAGCAGCTGCTAGACACTGGAAGCAGATTACTCTTCACGATCGTGGAGAATGTAGACGTGATCATGTACGAGAAAAAGCCAGCGGTCAAATATTGTTCACGATCACGGATACAATGAATTCAATCGCACCCTACCACAGCTAGACCAACGCAATCGCAAGAGTTATAGGACGCGATCATGATGAAGTGATAGATAGTTCCTTGTGATCACAGAAGTACACGATCCAATCGCAAAGTACATTATTGTCAAGCGACTGGACAATTCTGGAATTTCATGTAACTGAGTCAATTCTGCATATAAACCTCAGAAGGTCATTTACAACTGATACAGAATAGATCTTTAGCATCTTTGGGAGACAAACACATCAAAGGGAATCTTAGAACCAAACATATACACCTAGGGCTAGAGATTTAGAGCTTTGTATTACAATATTCTTTACCCATCTTTTCTTCCCTATCTTTCATTGTTTATCTTAGTGTTTAGACTTTTATTCTTGTTTAAATCTTGTAGTCATAACTGATGCAATATTTAGATTTGGATTTGGGATTTTAATATTATCATATATGTTGGTTTTAACTATTCTACAATCAATTCTATGAATGCTTTAGTTCTTGCATCTTCAAGAGTACATGCAACATAATCTCTATGTATTGACTAATTTTCGGTAGTCGTAAATACTAGAACTTGCCTTGGTTTAACTAGCACTAACCATGTGGTTGAAACTAGGAGTTGAGATTATGATAAGAAATTCGGCGCATTAACCATCGTCTAATGGTTGCTTCTGTCGCAAGAGTAATCATCTTGAGTTACCACGATAAAGACACCACACTCTTTCACAGCACTAACCGGGTGTAAAAGAGATTAACTTAGGATTAAAGGTTGAGAAACACTTAGAGAGATAGGTGTTGACTTTATACGTAACTCTGAGCTTACGAAGAATTATAGGACTCTAACTGCTTATAATCTGTTAACTACCATGGATCGTTGATGATATAAATTTCCTTTGTTTGGTTACTTGCTATCTTTGCATTGTGAAGTCATTAATCAAACGTTGTCCATAATTCATACACTATTCTATCCTTATTCCCTCATTTCGTGTTATATCCATTCAAGTTATAGTTGTGGCACTTTAGTTCTCGTTCTTACTTGATTGCCTCGCATATTGCATATTGCTTCCTATGGGATCCCGACTCTTTGTTGGGTAGTTATATTTGAAAACGTCCACATACACTTTTATATTGGTTTTGAAGTGTAATTTTGAGTGTTATCACTAATCCATGCTATAATCACATCAAAATCAATCCTGTCTAGAGCCATAAGATCATCTTGAGTGTCCAACCCCCGTATAGTTACAACACAAGCTTGGTGAATCTGATCCACCATAATAGGCTTACCTAGGGGAGTAGTCACACTCACGGGCACAAGTAAAGGCTCACATACAATATCTAAAAGGGATGCAAGGTACACATACACATAGGAATATGTAGAACTAGGGTCGAACAATACTAAGGTTGGTTGATGACAAACTAATAACATACCCGCACTACATCATCAGAAGTCTCTACTCCGGCTTTATTGGGTATGGCATAGAACTACAGTGCTCAGCCCCCTGCTGACCTCCCTTATGCTCCCTCCCCAGTTCCTCAGGTTCCCACCACGATCACCTCAAGTTACTAATTGATCACATCTGGCTGGTTTTGGTACTCTTTGTAGAGGTTCTACGGTCTGAACTACTAGCTGACTAACCCGACGCCGCAAACACTCTAGAATAGTGACCTATCTCACTACACTCATAGAAACATCGACCTCTGGTTCAATCAGAACTACTAACTTGGACACCCCATCCACCATGACCCTAAGCCCCAGAAAATACACCCCTGACAGGCTGACTACTCTGAACACCACTAGTTGATGGTAGCAAAGCATGAACCAGCCTGCTAGGATGTCCCTGGTACCGCTACTGCTGCTAATGATGATGAGGTCCTCATCTATCATACCTACTCCCAACTGCAACCCACTAAACTCGCCCTAATAATGCTGTCTCGTGTCGCCATCCCCGTGGGCCAAGCGTTGCCTCTCAATATTACGGGCGTGATCTACAACTTCTAAAAATGGGCTGCCCTAAGCTAGTAATAACTCCACATCTTTCTGCAAATCTGGCCTCAATCCTGCTGCAAAACGGCAAAATCGCTCAACATCTTTCGATATAATAGCAGCCCCATGCCTCTAATACTGTGTGAATTGAGCGTCATACTCTGCCACTGTTATTGATCCTTGCTGTAAGTTAAAAAAAATTAGGCTCTGAGATCCTCCCAAACACTCCGGGGAATATACCGAGTCATGAATGTGCCACAAACTGATCCCATGTCACCGGAGCGTACCCTGAGGGTCTGTTCTCTTTGTATAACCTCCACCAGGTCTTAGCCCGGCCCTCTAACTAATACCCAATAAAATCAACCCCATATGTCTCTTTCAAGCCCAATATCTGCAGCCTCTCCTTGCACTGTATAATAAATTCATATAGATTTTGTATAGAGTCACCAGAAAATCTCAAAGGCCCCAAATGCATAAAATAATTGTGCATCTTCCGATCTTCGGAAGCCATAACAGGAACTGCATATTCAGACTGGCTAGACGGCTGAACTGGCAGTATTTTTGGGATAGGCTGTATGAGAGGTACTATGGCTGCTGCTGATGCCAGCTAAACAGGTGGAGCTGGGGCATCCTGTGCCACTCCCTAAACTGAAATCTGACCCTCATCAAATGAGGCTCTACCGGACATAGTCATCAGATGCTGCCACATATCTTTTAGTGCCTTATCTGAGGGTGGCTAAGTTTGTAATAGAGGTAGATCTGTGGGTTCAACTCAACTATGGTTCGGCCTTGTCCTCAGGCTCTGGCTCTACCCCGGCCCCTTTTTTGATCTCTAGGTGGGGACGGGGGAGCACCTTCACCTTCTAGTGCTAATTGCATGCGTACTTCTGGGGAATAAAACCAAGATAAGTAACCAAAAAACCAGTGAATACCTCGCACGAAAGAATCGACAAGAATCAATCCTATAGAAGAGCCCTGTAACCTTCCGAAGATAGGATACAGACTTCTACGTACCAATCCGCGGGATTTTGCCAGACTCCTGCTCCTACAACTAGAGGATCTTATAAACCTAGTGCTCTGATATCACTCTGTCATGACCCAAAAATTAAGTGGTGATGACGCCTACATTTTCTTCTATATACAAGCCTAATCCTGGCATAGAGTGAATAGCAGTGGGCCAGTAATAAGAATGCAAAAATAAAATAAGGGGGAGAGCTGAGAAAGAAAAGTAGGACAACATAAACGAAAACTGGAAATATAAAACAAAGTATAAATTAACTCCCAAGGCCTGGTATCATGACTGTAGAGCATTTATATACATGAATATACAAATATAACCCCTAATGAGGTAAATAAAAAATGGCTATCCAAGACCCGACTAGGATAGATCCAATACAGAAAGAAAAACTGGTTAGCAACGACACCAACTGCTCACCGAATCTCCAGAAAATACCAACTACTATGCTCAATCACATCCCTTGAAAAAACTAGTACTAGTACCTACATAAGAAAAACATGTAGAAGTGTAGCATGAGTACCAAAACAACGGGTATCCAGTAGGCATTATAGGCTGACCGAGCATCAGTAAGCATAAATAAGGTAATGAAAATCAAAGTAAGTAGAGTGACGGTACCCACAGAACCACCCTGAAGGGGCAACTACAATAGAAGCTAAAGAAAGAAGAGACAGGGTAACAATTATCAATATATATAATATCGGCTAACAGGTGAAGAGGATCCACTAACAAGGTAGGTCATACAGACACTAACTCGGGTCATAAGCAACTCGTGCCCACATATAACATATACCTGTAGTCCCACCATAACCAATGTAATTAGGACCTGATAGAGTACAACTATCGTCAGTAATGTAGATATTGATATAACGATGAAGGTGATAAGGAAAATAGTCACCCGTACCGAAGAAGGGAGATTTGAAATTTTCCCTTTCTGGGATGGTCCAAGTCAAAAGGACTATAAAAGAAGCATGAATATTTATTGGTGTACACCCTCTCTAGGATAGTCCCTAGTTAAGAGGGTTGTAGAAGCGCAGATAATTACCGGTATATTCCCTTTTTGGGATGAGCTTGCATCGAGAGGAACCTGTGGAGGACTCGAACCACATACCTTATATAGAAGTGTCGGAATGTTCCTTCTCTAGGATAGTCCCGAATCGAGAAGGACCCACGGAGGATTCGAACCACATATACTTAAACAAAAAATTGACATGCTTCCTTTCTGGGATAATCCCAAAGCGAGAAGGAACCACGGAAGACTCGAACCATATACCTCTACTTTCCCGTATATCCCTCCCCTCGGCCACACAAAATTGTCTAAGCATAACGAACCAGATCGGCAGGGTCCGTGGTGGGACTTGAACCCGCATAAAAATCTCATAAATAGCCCACCCATAGTATGGTAATCAAGGAAAAAATGCCAACACTACGACTCAATCCGTATATCATATCTTGGTGGAGCCTAAGTATCTTCATACAGACACAACTTACATCATAGCAAGATTCCCACCATTGTCACACAAGTAGTATCCCAGATTATGGAACCTGCAAGGGGATCACCTCAAATGATGGGGTAAAACAGTGTCATACCCCTCATAGGATCAGATACCAATAACATAAATACATGGGACCCATTTCCCATCCGCACATTATCTGAACCATCGAATAGATGCCAAGCTCTGGTATGAAATATAGTCTCCCTTAGCCTCACCATGATCCCGAACCCCAACTAACCCCACCAAAGGTTCCACAAATGCCCGCTGGCCCGAGTATAGACGTATACAAAAAGAACTACAAATCTATCGTAGCTCAGCCAAACACTTTATACCCCCAGGATCGTACCAGATCAGGACCAAAATATCACCACAGCGGGCTGTTTACTACCCAATATAACGGTCTTCAGCCAGGTACAACACCATCTCAGAAGAAAGTACCATCAGTATAATGATGACCGACTAAGTACGAGGTCACCACGTAAGGCAACGGAGTATCCAACATAGTTGTACCCCGCTAATTGTGGCCCAGAGACCACCCATGCAATAATCACATATACAATATTTCAAACAGAACACAAATAATCAACCTACCTAGATTGTCTCTAAAGCCGCTAGCCTATATCGGGGGATAGTTGCTAAGCTCCCGTCACTAGTTTAATCCCCTCCCCGACCTCACTATGGCCCAGAGTCCGTGTATGACAATACACATCAAAGGTGTTACTCCTCCCCCGGCCACACTATAGTCCAAAGTTCACGTGAAACAAGTGGGTAGGGCAATACGTCCCTAGGGTAAGTAGTTAAGATCAAGTCAGCAAAATAGGTCATAGGCCGGGTAAATAAGCATATCGAGGCCCAAATAATCATCCCATCCCCAATCTGAAGAAAGTAGACCATAGTATACCTGAATTTCGACAATATCCTCGAACAGCGTACCACAAATGTTCAGAATCACGTACGAATCTCAAAATCACACAAGGCTAGCAAAAACATGACCAGTGTGTCAATACGAGTAAAACAAGACCCATATTGCTATATGAATAGCGGGGTCAAAGTCTCGGCTAAAATCAGATCCGTAAACCCTAACAGCTCGGGAACTGAAAATACTTAACCCACGCGTAGAGCACAACTCGTACATTGTATAGTATAAAATAGAGACAATTTCAATGCTAGAATCGAAAGACTTAAGCCTCGAAAGTTTATATTCAATATAAAATGCAATACTAAAAGTAAAAACATGAATTTACCAGGTAAAATTAGGTGTAGAATTATGGAAACACGTTTCTACGGATCAAAACTATAATATAACACCCCAAAGGACTAAATTTAAGCTTGGGGAGCGAAAATCTCGCCTGAACTAATAAGGAATGAAGAAAAAGGTCGTAGAACTGTTTATTTTATAGGCATTGGCAATCGGTGACACAATCGCGCTGAAGGCTGTCCCCAGGCGATGTCGCGATCGCGCTCCCCTGGAGCGATTTCACTGAAGGCCAGTGCTGAAAATTCAAAACACACTTCCTTAAGTATAGAATGTAATCGGGGTCCAACTTCATCGACCCATATATGAATTTTTTATATAAACAATATTCCGGACTCAACGAAATCGAAGAAAATAACATTCCAGATCATATGAACTAAGTAATCCCAGAAAAAGTCACAATTACAAGAAAACTGTACCATGACAATCGCCAGGAACCGAACCTATTGATCGCAGCAAGCCACACATGACTTGGGGCAGAGCATACAAGAAAGCCACAAAAATATGAAAACGATTTTGAGGATCGTTACACATATAAAAGTTGGGTAATATGTAACAATATTAAAAATTGAAATGGAATTTGGAAAAAAAAATGAAAACGGGTTCAACCTGTTTTTACTTTTCCAAGTTTATTTCCAAAATTTCCTAATGCAAATTTTGAATACAATGAATATTTTTCAAGAAATATTGAAAGAAATCCATGGACAAACGCCCTCTAAATTTTATTTTAAAAAACTTGAAAATCGTATGCCGAAATTCACGGTCAAAATTAGTAGGCGTTTGGCCATGAAGTTGGAATTGGAGTTAGGGTTGAAGTTGGAGTTTGAAATTGTGTTTGGACATATTTTTTGGAAGTTTTTTTTTAATTTATGGAAAGATTTTAAAAAAATATAATATTGCACTCCAAATTCTTAAAAACTACCAAAATCACCAATACAACTATAGTCTTCTCGGAATGTAATGACCCAATACAAATGAATTACAACTCCAAACCTGCTTCATTAGAAAATCTGGACACCATTCACATTACAACAAATTCCAACACTAGTGAAATATAAAAGGATTCTTAGTACGAAAAGTAAACAACACTAGGTAATAGTTATTCTTTAATATAATCCTCTACATTATGCGAACAATTTCTTCTCGTCGAGGATGCATTTCTCGATTAGCTGCGCAAGAAGACGAAGTAGCATTATTAATTTCAATTAGTTCTTCATTTGTTCCCTCACCAATTATATCATCATGTTCTTACTTCGTAAATATTCCATCACTGTTTTGATTTTCCAGTAAAATAAGGGTGGTTTTATTAATATATAAAAG
>JBDJHY010172427.1:0-12299 GCA_039654485.1 Withania somnifera
AAAGATGGTACGATGAGAATGTGCATTGACTACCAGCAGTTGAATAAAGTTATTATGAGAGATAAATATCTTATGTCAAGGATTGATGACCTATTTGATCAGCTTCAGGGAGCAGTAGTGTTCTCTAAAATCGATTTAAGGTCTAGTTATCATTAGCTGCATATTCGCACAGCTTTCAGGACCTACTATGGTCACTATTAAGTTCTTGGTCATGTCTTTTGGGTTGACTAATTCCCCAGCAGTGTTTATGGATTTGATGCATAGGGTACTTAATCCCTACTTGGACTCTTTCGTGATTGTGTTTATAGATGATATATTAGTGTATTTGCAGAGTAAGTATGATCATGAGTAGCACTTGAGATTGACTCTCCACACACTAGTGACCGTAAGTTGTATGCTAAGTTCTCAAAGTGTGAGTTTTGGTTAGAGTTTATTGCAATTGTTGGACATGTAGTGTCCAAGGATGGAATTAAAGTCGATCTAGCGAAGATTCAATCTGTACGCAATTGGACAAGACCGACTTCTATTTCTGAGATTCGTAGTTTTGTGGGTTTGGCTAGATACTATCGGAGTTTTGTCGAGGGTTTCTCTTCGATTGCAACACCTTTGACTAAGTTGATCAGGAAGGATATTTCCTTTTAATGGTTTGAGGATTGTGAGTTGAGCTTTGCTAAGGTCAAAGTCTTATTGACTTCAACGTTAGTTTTGACCTTGCTAGTAGAGGGTCAGGGATTCTCCGTCTATTGTGATGCTTTTGGTGTCAGTTTGGTGTGTGTTTTGATGCAGCAGGGCTGAGTTATTGCATATACTTTGAGGCAGCTAAAGGTGCATGAGCGTAACTACCCCACTCACGACTTAGAGTTGCCAGCGGTAGTGTTTACGCTTAATATTTAGTGGCATTATCTATATGGAGTTTAGTGGGAGATGTTTACTGACCATCACAGTCTTTAGTATATTATGAATCAAAAAGAGTTAAATTCCAGGTAGAAAAGGTGGATCGAACTAATGAAAGATTATGACATTTCCATCCCATATCATCAGGGAAGGCAAACGTAGTGGCAGATGCCCTGAGTCGAAAGGCGGTCATTATGGGTAGCCTAGTAGCCTATCAATCTCTGAGAGGCCATTGGCGATAGAAGTCTAGTAATTGGCTAGATGATTGGTTAGGATAGATCTTTCAAACCCCAGGCATAAATTGGTATATGTTAAGGCCAACTCTTCCTTGATAGATTAGATTCGAGAGCATCAGTTCAAGGATAAGCGATTGATTGCCCTCCATGGAGAGGTGTTAGCCAGAGAGGCCGATAACACTTCCATTGATTCAGATGTTACGTTTTGGTTCGATGGTCACATTTGTATACCTCATGTTGGTGACTTGAGGCAGCTGATCTTTTGAGAGGCTCATAGTTCCAGGTATTCTATTCATCCTGGTGCAGCCAAGATGTATCATGATCTACGTCAGTTGTATTAGTGGAGTGGAGTAAAGAGGGATATTGCTGAATATGTTTCTAAGTGTTTAAACTTTCAACAGGATAAGTATGAGCATTGGAGACCAGGTGGTTTGATGCAAAGACTCCCTATTCTGTCATGGAATTGGGAGCGAGTGATTATGGAAATTTTTTCTGGGTTTCCACATACTAGAAAAGGCTTCGATATGGTTTGGGTCATTGTAGATCCGATGACCAAGTCAGTGCACTTTATTCCTAATCATTCCTCTTATAATGTGGAGCATTTGGCTCAAATCTACATTCGTGAGGTGGTTAGATTGCATGGTATTCCTGTATCTATCATTTCTGACAGAGGCACCCAGTTCACTTCGTAGTTTTGGCAGTCTGTTCAGCGAGATTTGGGTACCGAGGTGCATTTGAGCACAACTTTTCATCCGCAGACTGACGGTCAGTTTGAAGGGGACTATTCAAGTGTTGGAGGATATGCTGAGAGCTTGCGTGATTGACTTTGGTGGTACTTGGAATCAACACCTACCATTGGCAGAGTTTGCATATAATAATAATTATCACTCCAGCATTGAGATGGCACCATTTGAGGCATTGTATGGTAGACAATGTAGACCACTTATTGGGTGTTTTGATGGTTTTTGAGGCCAGAGTCCAGTCTACAGACTTACTGTGTGATTCTCTTGATTATGTTCGGTTGATTCAAGATAGGTTGAGGGCAGCCCAAAGTAGGCAAAAGAACTATGCTGATTTTAGGTTGCATGACTTAGAGTTTAGAGTTGGTGATGGGGGTATTTTTGTGGATATCTCCTATGCACGGTGTGATGAGGTTCGGTTGGCGTGGGAAGCTTAATCCCAGGTATATCTGGCCATATGAGATTTTGGAGAGGGTTGGTAATGTTGCCTATAGGTTGTCACTACCTCCTACGTTATAAGCTGTGCATCCGGCATTCCATGTTTTTATGTTATGGTAGTATATACCAGATAAGTCACATGCATCCATGAGGATTCAGTACAGTTGGATGAGAATCTATCATTTGTTGAGGAGCCAGTGAAGATTTTGGCTAAGGATGTTAGAAAATTGAGGTCTAGGTAGATTTTAGTGGTTAAGGCGCAGTGGAGTCACAGTTCGGTCGAGGAAGCTACTTGGGAGATCGAGAGTGAGATGCAGAAGTAGTATACACAACTGTTTGAGGCATCAGGTACGTTCTTTTCCCGTTTATTTCATGCTTTTACTTGACTTTCGGGTACGAAAGTCCTTTTAGTAGTGGATGTTGTAATGATCCTCATGGTCATTTATGATAAATATGCAAAATTTTACATTTTAGAGCATTTCGGTTGTTTTCCCAAGTCATTTATGACTTGCTGGACCGACAGTTCGGATCCCTGGCGACTCGGTTGAGAAATATCTCAAAAATTCCCTATTTTAGAGCCTAAGACTAAGTATTCGTTGACCAAAGTAAATTTTCCTTTAAGACGATCTTGGAATTTAATTTTGAAAGTTTCATTAGCTCTGGAATACCAAACAAAGTCAAGATTAACCTTAAGTTTGTGTTTTGGAGTTTTCGTTTGCAAGTAATGCGAAATGTGGATTTGCCTAAAAGTTGAGTTTGAGAGGTATTTTGATGTTTGGAGGGTCGGATTGGAATTCTAACGCTTTCACTAGTTCTTAAATGATGATTTTAGGCTAGGGGAGGTGTAGGTATAATTTCTGGACTTGTCGTTGCATTTTTGAGGTGTTGGTCGAGAAGTGCACTTTCGCTACTTTTAGTTTGAGGTGTCATATTGTGTAAACGACCTCAGATTTTAGTTTTGTCTATTTCATTGAGTCCCGAATGTTGTTTCCATGCTTTTTGCATATTTGGATTGACCAAATTGAACTTTGTTTCGTGTCCGAACCCCAATTTGGAAATTCTGAAAATGCAGCAGAAATCTGCAATTGGTGCAAGTACTGCCATCAGCGCGATCAGGGCCCCCTTAACCCGATCTCTATGAACACAAATTTTCTTCTTAACAATTGCTGTCCCCTAGGAGCAATTGCGATGTGTTCCAGAAAATCCTTCTTCGTGATCGCGATGCTTAATACTTCCTTAAGCGCGATCGTGCCCAGCTGGCGCGATCGCGATGCATCACGCCTGGCAGTATATAATTTCCTGCATAGTTTTCCTTTATTATTTTAGCAATCCTACATTGTTTTACTCCATTCCTAAGAGAAAATAAACCTCCAAACAACCATTCAAGGTCAAGGAAATCCTTACATCATTCCCTATTGATTCCACACGAAATTGGGTAAGTTTCTTCCCTTCTTCCTTAGTTTCTTAGTTTTCAACCGTTAATGACCTAAATGTTGAGGTTGATGAAATCATCTTATAACTCATTTATTTTTGTATATTTCTTCGTTAATTGTATATACATTGTTCCTAGGATCTCTATTACATCATAATTCCAATGTTAAATCCGTAAATATTGAATCTTTGACCCCTTTAGGGTCAAATCTGTCCGGGCTATTTTAGAGCCCTTCCCGCACTCGAATCGTACTCAATTTTAGAGCATGGATTCCTAATGACATTGGGAACCCCGTAACGAAGTTTATTTTCAGTTTCAACAAGCGGGCTCCGCAAGCCAATTTTAAGCCCAATCCAGAACTTAGCATAAAATACTCTGTTAGACTCATATTACTATATAGAATTCATTGAGGCAAGTTTCAAATCATTCAAATATCATTTGATATCAGTCGGAGCAATACTCGTGAGAATACAACGCTTTATCGTCAGACAACAAGTAGGCTCCGTAGGGCTATCTCTGGGCTTATAGCTTTTATAGCTGTACTAAATAGATTCTATGGGTTGGTTAGCTAGGTTATATAATAACCCTTTACCGCTCTTTCGTCCATTTGATATTTAGGCACCCGAGTGATATGGGGCCCGAGGCTTAGTATTTGATTAGAGATACCTGTGCAGGGCATAGGGTGTGGATATTTCATGATTATATGTGACATATATATATATATATATATATATGTGTGTGTGTGTGTGTGTGTGTGTGTGTGTGTGTGTATGTGTGTATGTGTGTGTGTGTATGTGTGCGTGTATGTGTGTGTGTATATTGTTGATATGTTGTGCATTTATAACACGAGAGGCTGAGCCTAAGGCTCAGATGGGACTTGAGACCGTCATCGTACGATAGTGCGTACAACTTTTTAACACAGACAGTACTATAGGTTTTGGAAACATGACGATACTAATTTACTGAGGACCTTAGGTGATGCTACTATACACCAGCGTTGTACGCCTTGACTTACTGAGTACGGCTAAAGGGATAAAATTTATATGAGGCATAAATTGTCGGCTGGATAATATTGATATGAGGCACAAGATACCGGCGGGATAACATCACAGTTCTGAAATTGGGATGTGAGGTTCTGATAACGATCATGTGTATGTTAATTTTCTGCACTTGCTTTCTTCAGTGTACTCATAGACCTGGTGGGGGATCTATGGGTGATCATGTTTCTGTGTACGCTGCGCTTCTTTCAGGGGGACTTGTCAGCGTTTAATTTCTTTACTTTATTTTCCGTATTAATGCATAGTTGTCCTTATTGGTTACTAGTTATTTCATGCTATGTGGGATTAGTGCCTTACACTCTTATTCAGTTTTGTATCCTTTCACTTGAGATTACTGGTCTACCGATCATGTTCTACTCCTATCTTCTTTGATTCCCATTCATTATGTTATATTTCACATATGTTGTTGCAAGGATGCTAGGTATGTTTTCTTCCATTACCTGAGATCCTGTTATGTGATTAGCTAGCGATATCAGTCTATGTTACACTTGATTTGTAAGTTGCTAGTTCCCGTATTGTACTATTTTTTTTGTGACCCTTTTCTTATACTCTGTTATTTACTGCTTTTATTATTGTTATGTGATTAGTGGCCCCTCGAAGCCTATTGGGTATGGGTTGTTTTGGTGACTTGTACTTATGCTATACTTGCACATGTGCAAATCTGAGTATAGGTTCCCGTTTGTGATACAGACAGCTATTCGTTCGGATCTTATTCACGTCGGAGATTTAGGGTGAGCTTGGCGTCCAGCTTGTTCCTGCTTCTTTTTGGACTTATGTTTTATTGATCTCTATTGTATTTCAGAGATATCTTTATACTACACTTACTTCAATTTTATCATTTTTGTACTTAGTGGTTCGTTTGACACTGATATCGGATTTTGGGTAGTTTATTTTATTCTTTAAGACTTTCATATATTTTTATTTTGATTTCTATGACATACCTCCGCAAATGATATAGTAGTCCTTCGCTTCGGCTTCGGACTACGGGGTTTGATTCTCCTATTGGTGGTATAGTAGGTGTCATCATGATCCGCTAAATCGGTTCGTGACAAAAGGTTAAAAGTAAAAATAAAGTGAATTATAGTAAGAAAAAGAACCGTAACAAAGAGCCCTTACTCTCTTCCTCTTTGCTCCAAATTCGTATTTTACCAAAGATCCAAAGATTGGTATATTAGATGCCAAGTACTCCTTAAGTAGGCCTAAAAAACGTCCAAAATAGCCCCTATATGAAGTTTTAATATTAGAAATTAGTCAAAAGTTCCCAGGACATCACAATCAATTTTTGTACCCAGCCTGCACCCATGCGTGATTTTCTCCCCAAAAATCCATTTGTTGGGTAAAATATAAAGATTGATGGATATGTTGCACAATACCCCATTTTTGGTCTACAAAACGTGTGCACAATCAGCCCTATATGAGGAATTAATAATATTAAATCAATCTCAAAATTCCCGGGTCAGTAACTATGTTTTTGAACTAACAACAAACCTGCTCAAGCCGATGCATTTAAGTCTGTGTTTAGGGGCTTATTTGATCAAGTTAAGGTATCTACACGAAATAGGTGCACCACCAAGTATTAAGGGTTGTGGTTATCACCACGCCACATAGGAAACATGGTTTAATTAAGCTTGCGAAGTGGCCCGTGCAGGCATTCTTGAGCTTAAAATCAGCTTTTATCCCGATTTTATGATAATATTTGATGCATTGAATCTTCATTTAGAGATTGTTTATTAGTTATTTTTCCATAATATATATACCATATTCACAAAAATGTTTTAAAAAATAGCTAAACATTCACTATATGGCTTCCATTCGGCTGCAAAGTAGCTCCCAGTACCACAATTCACCAACAATTTTAGCATCTCATCTTGACTTGTTATTGCATTTTTTCTTCATTTTAGGCTTAGGTAATAATTTCATAGACTTAATAACTTCTATTAGGTTTCTCTTGATTTCCAAAGCCAGCTAAATTTTTATAGTTTGGGCCCTCACACGCATCTCTCAAATCTGCCGTAACCAAAGTACTCTAGTCTAACTAGTATAACTGATGACTTTTTGTACTTCAATTACTTCATGTATTTGCTTGTTTCCCTTAATATTTAACCTGAAAATAAGTTTAAAAATCAACCTAGAAAATCGTATAAAAACCATTAGTCCATTCAACACAAAAACTCAAAAGAACCACACTAAAATATGCCTAGTCTTGTCGTTTCAAACATGAGATCCCGTCTAACCTTTTTCCATTTATTTTTTTCACTTGTTTTGGAATAAATGAGTTATAACATGTTAAAAAATATAATCAAAATCTATTTACATCATTATTCACATTTATGCTGGCAAACACCATAAATTATTCTCAAAACAAGTCTAAAATGTAGGTAAGGTGATAAAGTGTATACTTTTACCTATGATCAAGACCCTATGCTTAATCTTTGTTTGTCCTCAAACAAATACTTACTCATTCATACACCAATAAATACTCTAACATCACTAATTGAAAAAATACATCAAGCTAGAATTACAACAACTATCATACGTGAAAAGTATACAACAAGCATGATACATTATCACTTTGAAAACACATGAGTACTTATTCAAAACTTCCTAGACTCAAGAATTGACTCTTAAAATTAGCAAAATCCTACATATTAGTAGATCAATACATAATATACATCACCTATCTTTCATCAAACATGTGTCCTTATCACAAGACAGTTATCGAAATCACTCACAATTATATAATTAAGCACAAGAATGGGTATAAGAGTAAAGTTTCACCACTCTCACAAAGAATTGACAAAACAAATGATAATCCATAGGCTTTCACTTAGTGGAATACTCTACTAATTTATATGATTAGAAAAGCATCTTACAGGAAACATGGTAAAATTAAGCTCGCAATGCAGCCTGTGCAGGTATTCTTGAGCCCAAAATCAATTTGTCCCGATTTTGTGATGATTTTTGATGCATTGAATCTTCATTGAGAGTCTGTTTCTTAGTTCCTTTGCCATTATGTGTATACCATATTCACAAAAAAGTTTTAAACCATGGCCAAATATTCACAACATGGCTTCCACAAGACTATAGTCCACCAACAATTTCATCATCTCACCTTGGACTTGTTATTACAATTTTTCTTCATGTTAGGTTTAGTTATTAATGCAATCAGTTTCATAGATTGTATTATACTAATCTTGGTTGCCAAATCAATCTAAATTCTTCTAATTCAGGTCCCTCACATGCATCTCACAAATCTTCCACAACCAAAGTACTCTAGTATAACTAGCGTAACTGATGACTTTTGGTACTTTAATTCCTTCATGTATTTTCTTATTTCCCTCAATATTTAACCTAAAATTTTTTAAAATCAACCTCAAAATCTCTTGGAAAACCATTAATCCCTTCAATACAAAAACCCAAAATAAACATAGTAAAACATGCCTAGTCTTGCCATTTTAAACATGTGATTCGATCTTACCCTTTTCCTTTATTTTGCCACTTGTTTTGACTAAATGAGTTATAAGCTTGTTAAAAAGGGTACTCAAAACCTACTTATATCACTATTTACATTTACTCTCATAAATACCATAAATTGTTCTCAAAATAAGGCTAAAATATAGGTATATTAAGGTGGTAAAGTTTATACTTTCACCTATTACACGCTTACCCATAAAGTAGACGTTCATAAGATTTCAATACAATATTTTTCTTCTTCTTAGAAAGAATTTATTTCCCGTGACTTCTTCTCTTTGGCGTATCATTCATGTATACAATATCCACTCTATAATTTATTTCTCAATTGTAGTTAAATTTTATGGTCAAATTCCTGAATTATCGTGTGTCTCTACCAAAAAATGTGAAATCAGCCTAATTTGTTAGGTTATTTTTTGCACAAAATACTCAAAAATTATTTTAAAAAGAAAATAAACCATCATTTTTGTACAAAAAGATACAAGCATCTACCAGTCTGAAATTATTATGGAATAGTATAAATGAAAAGAACAATATATTTCAAATCAAAGAGCATGAATGATCTAATGGTAGACTTGTCAATGCCGTGGTTAATATTTTGAGTTCCTGCATAAGATGCTATTGATAACCGAGATACGTCAATAAAAATTTAAGAAAATCAACAATAATTCCTTGGTTTTAACTAAGATAGTTTATCGATTTTCTAAAATCAACCAATCTTTTTTTGTGTAACCTAATCCATCAGTTTTGAGTGAATTTTAATCAGAAATCAAGGTCATTCATTGATCTTCGACCTATTTTGAATAATGTTGATAATAATTGGGTTATTGAATATATAAGAAACTAGCACTAAAGAAAACAATATGAAGATTAAATACAAAAGAATTAAAGATAGATGAAATTTGAGAATAAAATCTCCAAATTTAAAAATAAAGTGCTTAAGTGTTGGGAAAAACATGGCACACAAAAACGTGCACAACTTGGTAATTGTGGAATAATACCCAAGTTTAAATTTTTCCTTCTACTTGAACCAACTGAAGAAAAATAAAATCCAATCACATTGATAATAGGTCATCGAGAATATCAACCCAAAAAAATATAACAAGACAAGTAAAAAATCAACCACACGAGACACCAAGATTTACGTGAAAAACCATTCAGTGTGAAGAGTAAAAAACTACGGGGAACAAAACTTTCACTAAAATCAACAAAGAGATAAAAATATTTTCCAAAATGGCCACAAGTAAAGTACTAAACCAAGAGCAACAAAAAAAAATTGCACAAAAACTAGAGAACAAAAAGAGCAAAAACACCTAAAAATGCAGTTGTTGTTCAGGAGATAAAATATGGAGCTATAGGACTCCAAGTCATGCTATGTAAGTTCCTATTCAAATATTGGGATGAAGAGAACCTTCTTTACAAAAATCATCTCAATCATACAAGAAGAGAAGCAAAAATAATGATCTGAAGATGACTGTTAGGGCTGAATTGTGCAGAAAATTCTGCACCTTTTCTCTCTATGTCTCTCTCTTTGTTGCTACTGAAAAGCTTTTTTGTTGTCTGAAAATAAGACCTAAAGATGTATTATATATACACATTAACAGTGGTCTTATGTAAAAAAGTGATTTGGTCCAAATTGAGCTTTTATTTATCCACACAGGAAGGGAAAAAGACCCATACCCCAACAATTCTCCCCCTCTCGACTATGTGGAGGAGACCACCATCCCGATGATCATGCAACAATCCTGAAACTTCTCTATTGGAAAATATTTAGTCATCATTTTGGAACCATTGTCATCTGTATAGATCTTCTCAAGTTCAGGCAACTTAGAATCCAATATATCTCGAATCCAATGGTATCTCACATCAATATGTTTAGACCGACCATGGAATGTAGAATTCTTGCCAAGATGACTAGCACTTTGACTGTCACAATGAAGCACATACCTCTCCTGAGCACAACCTAGTTCCTCAAAGAATCTCTTCATTCAAAGCATTTCTTTACAAACTTCAATGATAGCAATCAACTCCAATTATGTACTAGATAAAGCAATACAATTTAGCTACCTACATTTCCAAGACACAGCTCCCCCTGCAAAAGTAGTCTAATAGCCTGAAGTAGAATAACTAGTATCAACATCACTAGTCATATTTGAATCAGAGTAACCAAAAAGAATAGGCTTCCGTCTTCCAAAGAAAAATCTCAGACTAGAATTGCCACAAAGATACCTCATAATCCACTTAACCACATTCAAATGTTTTCTTCCTGGATTAGAAATAAAATGGCTAACAACGCCAACAACATGATTAGTATATGGTATTGTACAAACCATTGTATACATTGTATGACCAACGACTGAAGCATAAGGAACTTTCTTCATATATTCCTTCTCACCATCACTAGAAGTCCATTACTTCGTGCTCAATTTAAAGTGCATAGCTAACGGTGTACTGACAACCTTAGATTTATCCATGTTGAACCTATGAAGTACTTTCTGAATTTACTTCTCTTGTGATAACCACATGTCACGACCCTATTTCTTGAATCATGATAGCACCTACTGTACCACCAGTATGAGAATCAACCCCCTAATTCGAAGCCGAAGAGGAGGACTATTATATTAAAAACGGAAAGCACAAGTAAATAACCAATATATAAAAGGAAGCAAAAATACAACAAATTAATAATATTGAAAACTCGGTGTCAGTGTCAGTATAGTATGAGTATAAGATGCCGAAGCAACCCGCACCCAATAGGCTTCGAGGGCCCACTAGGCATAAAAGAATATAAAAACAGTAAATAATGAAAGACAATAAATAGGGCCACAGAAGCAAAACGTATATCATAGAAGCTAGCTACTCAGATAGGAAACAAGTAACAAGAAGAATATGTCATTGCTAGCCAATCACATAATAAAATTTTCGGTTATGAAGAACGACATACCCGAAATCCTTGTAGCAATATATGTGAATAATAGTAATAATAATCAAGAACCAAGTAAAAGATAGGAAGAGAATATGATCGGTATAACGGTAACCTCAAGTAAGATAGGAACAAATGATAAGATGATACAATGCATAAAACCCATACAACAAGAAGTATCAAGTAACCAGTGAGAATAGAAAGACAGTGCAACAGTAATATAATTAGAAAACTAACACTGCTAAGCCCCCCATAAGGAATGAAACATATACTATAAAAATGCTAACCCTTTGGCCTCCCATACGACCAGGGGTACACTGAAGAAAACATGTACAGAATGTAAAATACACACAATGAAGTAATACAATATCTACCATTATTATATATCCTCATACCATACACCTCAAGGGTATCAAATATGGTGTTCAATGCCTCATATATATCAAGTGTCTCAGTAAGTTATAATATCGACAAGTAATGTCGTCTCACACCTCAAAAGCCATAATGTCGGCAGGTTATGGCATCTCATGCCTTAAAAGTGGTAATGTAGGCAGGTTATGGCGTCCCATGCCTCAAAATCCATAATGTTGGAAAGTTATAGCATCCTATGCCTCAATGCTATGTATCATCAACGTACTCAAGGGAACTGTAGAAAAATTCCTCTAAACTAGTATATATGATAGTATCGAAAAGTTGTACTCACTGCTGTACAACGACGGACACAAGTGCCAAAGGCTGTAGTACTGCCGAACGGAGTCGGTTTCAAGTCTAGCATTAATTAGTCAAATGATATTTCCCTGTGCTAGAGTGTAAATACTAGGATAAAACAAATAGAAGTAGTAGTATTGTGTGCTCGGTACACCGCCAAGTCTAAAACAGTTAATAGGTCATTTACTTATATTATAATTAAAATATTCCAATTTATTAGTTTATGTGTTTATCCGTCATTATTACTAAAATTAGTGTCTAGCCTTCACAACTCAATAATCATATGGTGATACTGCCCCAGCCCTAATGCACTCTCAACAAAGCCAATGGCCCAACCTCTCGTATAATGTATGCACAACGTATATGCAAGTATATATATATATATATACATAAAATGAA
>JBDJHY010172447.1:0-12298 GCA_039654485.1 Withania somnifera
TAAATTGATTTGGTCATTGCGATCACGGAAGAATGCATCACGATCGCAATGAATATAGGACTATTGAGGCTTCACAATAGCATTGGTGAGGGCACCCTATCGTGATGAAGGAGATAATAGGAACACATCGCGATAACGGAAAAAGGCATCATGGTCACGATGAGTAAAAGGGACAACACTTCATGATTGCATGATTCAAGGATGCAATCATATAGAAGGAAAACTAGAAGCATCGTGATCATGTAGAAAATTTTTGCGATTGCGATGAACACTTTACCTGCACCAGATACAGGTTTTGACAACAAATAGCTAAGAGAAGAAATACTCTGAATCACCACCTGAAATGCATTCGGGGTCAAATTTATGCAAAGAAACTATGTGCGCACACCCAAAATAACATTTTAGACTCAACGATGCATTCAAAATTAGGGTATGAGATTATTTCGGGAAAAAATATTGACCAACTCAACCTTTAGGCCTAAAATACTCAAAACCCCATCCAACTCCTCAATAACACAACAACAACTTCGAAAATTTAACCAACACTCTCACTAGCCTAAAGTCATCATTTGGAGCTGATGGAAGCATCAAAATTCCATTCAGACACTTCAAACACCAAAAGACCACCCAAGCTCCAAATTAGGTCGTAAATAAAATGAAAGCCCCCAAATTAGCACAAACTTAAAAAAAACCCCTAAACACAAACTTAAGGTCCAGCAAGACTTTAATCAATATTTTGAAGCTAACAAAATGTCAAAATTTGACTCCAAACTCAGTTTGAAGGAAAGTTGCCTAAAGCCATGAATACTTAATTGGCCTAGTGGTGAAATCTGAATTCTTTGATTATCTTAAAAAATATTGGGTAAATCCTTTTTCTTTGAGTTTATTTTACTCCGTAGTAATCGTTGATATTTTGAGTTCCATCATTTAATTCATAAAAACTTGAATCTTTAACCCCTTTTAATTAATTATCTCTAGGCTGTTTGAGGCCTTTCTCATTCTCGAATTGTGTTCAATTTTAGAGCACAAGTTCCTGATAATATTGGGAACTCCGTGGAGAAGTTTATTTTTTATTCCAGTAAGCGAGGCCCACAAGCCCATTTTGGGCCCGATGTCCCCCCTTCTTCCATTTCTCCCCGAAGAGTAACTAGGACCAATATAGTCACATTTTCATGTTCCTGAAGTAGATAGAACCATTTAGAAAGTCTCAAAGGTAGTTTATTCCTTTCTTTGGGTAGACAAAAGAATGTAGGAATAAATCTTCTTAGAGTCCATCGATTCATTTCCAATCCTATCATGTTCTCTCACAAACTTGAATATCTTACTTTCCTTCTCAACTTAAGCCCAGTCCAGAACTTAGTATAAATTATATCATTAAAATCATATTGATTCCTGTATTATTAATACGTAAGTTTCAAATTCGTTGGAGACCATTTGCTATTAGTCGGGTTGACATTTGGATTTACAACACATTATTCGTCAGACGGCATGTAGGCTCTGTGGGGCTATCTCCGAGTATATAGCCTTGATAGTTAGCATCCATGGGCTGGTTTTATAGGTAGTTACCGTGTACTTGGACTACTTCTTCGTTTTGTCCCCTATTCTTTCTCTATTTTGTCTAGTAATAGCCTCGTGATAGATTTAGGGTAACTCTGGAAGTAGTAAAATGCTGATGCATGGGTTGGTTTTTGGTTTTTCCTCTGGTTTGGCTATTGTATTGTGCTACTAGATGAAGCTTAGTAGCGCCTGTTTAGGGCATAGGTTGGCCATGTATATTATGTGTTGTTGCATTCATTCTACGAGAGTGTGGGCCATAGGCTCCGGTTGAAAGTGCCTTTGGGTTGGGCATGTATCACCACCTAAGTTTGATATTGTGGAGGCTAGATACTTATAATAAGGATAATAATGGATAATGACATCGCATATGATAACCCAGAATATTCTAATATTAATATAACTTAATGGACCTTTTACTCGCTTTAGACTTGGTGTTATTCCGAGCAACCGATAGTGTTCTTTTCACTTATTTTAGTCCAGGCTTCATACCCTAGCACCAGGTGCTATCATTTGAGTACTTATTATAGGACTTGAGTCCAACTTCATTCAGTAGTAAGTACAGCCGCTGAAACTTGAGTCTGTCGTCGCAAGACAGTAAGCATAATTTTTCAACGCTCATTATGCCTATTGGTTTGGAGACTTTAATGATACTTTTTCCCTTGAGTACGTTTGTGATACCATTATATTGAGGCATTGAACACTATGATTTGGTGAGATTACGGGTTGATGATACTATTTTTATGAGGCATTAGATGCCAAACTGTGAGACCTTTGAGGCTCTGTGGCTTGCGATGTGAGATTATGATAATCTTATAGATTGTGTGTGGTGGGCATACCTCCATGGACCTTGTCTCTAGGCTACAGAGACCGGAGGAGGGGTATAAGACTAAGCAGGGATATACAGGAATTAGGATTACCTTCCATAGATCCTTCTTGTTGGGCCTACGAGCATCAGAGGAGGAACGTACATAGGATTAGTTACTTCATGGTGTGTATTTGTTTTTCTGCACTTTTTTTATTTGGTGTACCCTTGGTAGTATATGGATGCCTATAGGTAAGAGTGTTTTTTGTTTATGTTGCCATCCTTCTGGGGTTTGGCAGTGTAATTTACTTTTATATTTATGGCTTTATTATTATTATTTTTATATGTGAGACTGACTTTCTATGTGGGATATTTGTGCGAGGTATCATTTTATTATTCCTTCCTTACTTACTTTGAGGTTACAGGTATAACGTCCATGTTACCTCTTTGTCTACTTATCCATCTCCTTGATTACTCATTGTTGTTGGTTATATATATCATTGTAAGGATTCTGGGTACGTTCTTTTCTTTGGCCTGAGATCCTATCCTGATGTATTAGCTAGCGACAGATGTCTTCTGCTTACTTGTTTCCTATATGAGTAGCTAGATTCCATGTTATATATTTGCTTCTATGACCTTACTTTCTTGTATTCCATTATTACTACTTTTATGATTGTTATGTGCCTAGTGGGCCCTCGAAGCCTATGGGTATGGATTGCTTTAGTGACTTTTACTCATACTACACTTGTTCCCATGGTGCAGATCCGAGTACTATCGCTCGACGTTGATCTAAGGATTGCAGTTTATGCTTACTTGCTGATACTTTCAGAGATATAGGGTGAGCTTGACGTATAGCTGTTCCTGCTCTCTCTTCAAATTTGACTTTTCTCTATTGTTTTTTTAAGACATACGTATATTCGACTTTTGTTTATACTCTGTACTTAGAGGCTCTGTTTATTTACACTAATAATGGGGTTTTGGGAGTTTATTGATTCTGCTATTAAATTCCTCTATATTTGTCATATCCCTTTTTCTTTATACCTTGATATTGTACTTGTGCATTCCATTATTATGATGGTAGACCTTCATTTTGGCTTCAGGCTACAGGGTTGGTTCTCCTACTGGTGGGATAGTAGGTGCCATCATAATCCGAGAAATTGGGTCATGGCATCCACCCAATAGCCTCCTTAAATCTCCTCAACACAGATAGCAAAGCCTCAGTCTAAAGCTCTAATAAGTCAGCAACAATGATAACCAGCAGAGTGCTTCTGACTCCTAAGAAAACATACTTAAAATATGGGGCAAGAGCATTATGCTCCAGAAGTAGTGGATCTTCAACAGATGGCTTGGCAAAGGGAATAGTTTTATTCTTCAAATTTAGATCCAGCTTATTCGGTGGGTAATAATAACTCATCATACCATATAGTTCTCGCTCAATATCCTTAAACTCGGCAGTCCCATCATCATTTAAATTCATAATTACTGCAGCCAAAGTCTCCATAATATAATGCTTCTCAAAAGTTACCTCATCATCAACAAAGAAGGTATCAATGACAGACATAACGCTCACCTCTCTAGGTTGCTTCATGTATCTGCAGACATTGAAACTCACTTGTTTGTCATTCAGTCTGAATTTCAACCCTCCCCTCTTCATATCAAGAAGTGCTCCATCTGTGGCTAAAAATGGTTGCCCTATAATGATGGGCACCTCAAATTCAACTTCACAATCCTGAATCACGAAATCATCCTAAAATATAAAACTATCCACCTTTACCAGTACTTCATACAAAATACCAACCGACTTCTTCACGGTGCGATCCGCCATCCAAAGCTGCCCAACTGTCTAAATGTCCCTCGACAAATAGTGAATGCTCCAATGGTGCAACAAATGGTGAACGCTCTAGGATCTTTATTTTTTTACACTAGAGAACTCAAAGCAATTGCACCATAATAGTGCAAGTTATTAGCAGACTCTCCTTTCTCCATATCAACAAGTGCTCTACCCGTGGCTAAAAATGGTTGTCTCAGAATGACGGGCACCTCAAAGTTAACTTCACAATCTAGAATCACAAAATCAACCAAACTTATGAAGTTATCCACCTTTACAGCACATCATACAAAATACGAAATGGCTTCTTCATGGTACGATGCGCCATCAAAAGCCTCCCAACCATCTAAAAATAGCTAGCGGCATCAGATTAATGCTATCTCTCAAATCATATAATATTTTAGCAAAGTTAAGCCCTTTAATGGTGCAAGGAATGGTGAACGCTCCAGGATCTTCCTTTTTCTACACTAGAAAACTCGAAGCAATTGCACTACAGTGGTGCAAGTTATTAGCAGGCTCAAAACTGATGGTCCTCTTTTTGGTCGTCGAATCCTTTATGAACTTCACATACCTTGGCATCTTCTCTAGAGCCTCCACCAATGGAATATTCACAAGTAGCTTTTTCAACATACTAATAAATTTGTAGAATTTTCCATCTTCTGCTTTTTTTTTTCAGACGCTACGGAAAGGGTGGAGGAGGCCTTAAGATCATTTTCACTACCTTCGGGACCTCTTTTTCCTTCCCCTTTTTAAGTCAAACTCTAGAACCGCAATCGATGACTTTTGATCTCCACTCTTTGTCTTTTTAGTTCTCATTCATAAATGGATCAACTCACTCTCCTTAACCAACTCATATTTAGCATCAATATCCTTCGAAGTAGCATCAACTGACATTGGTATATTAGTCGTGTCCTTCCCACTCTGAGTAGTGATGGCTAGACAATGACCATCATTCCTTGGATTGGGAACTGTATCACTAGGTAAAGAACCCCTCTGCTTCGGATTTTTAGCTGCAAAGAATTGTCCCATTTGTTGCTCCAATTTCATAATGAGAGTGGTATGAGACTCTACTAATTGAGTCACAGTTGGCATGTCATTCTACATCTACCTTATCCGTTAATCTGAAGACTCTACTTTATTAGCACTTTCTCCTGCATCTCCTCCATTTTAGAGGATTCTCTAGTAGCATTATTTCTGCCTTTTGTAGGCACATATAACTCTTTATCCTTGAGGTAGTCTTCTCTCCTATAGTCATCCTTGCAGAAAGCATCCCTTATGTAATCAAATTTTTTGTAGTCATCTCTCTCTCTATAGTAGTTCTGACCTTGATTACCTTTTTTGGTATCCCCCCATCTGATTTATGAACTTAGCCTCCTCATCCAACCAGTGTAATACTCCTCTTGTCTTGGAGCTTTTTCTCTTATGGTAATAATATTGACATTTTGAACTACTTGTGTAATAAGATCCATAAGGTGCTTTGGGATCAACTCCATCTGAATTTTCAATTGAGCCATATCTTGTTAACTCTCCTCTTCCTTACGACGATACTCAATAATTATCTCATGAGAACATGGGTGAGATGTCACCTTAGAATTTCTAGGGTACTAAGCCCGATTTGTCTTAGTCCTATCATTAAGTACTCGACTGGCTACCTCATAACTAGACTCTCTGCGTGAGATTTGTTCATGTAATTTAGAGCTCGATAGAAAGTCCATAGGAAAATATCAACAGTGAGCCCATGGTTTAGGCATTACTTTAATTTCTTTTTAAACCTTAGCTACGCCTTATGCAATGCCTCAGATAGAATCTTCTTAAAAATCAGGATCTCATCTCTCTTTATCAGCATCTTTGATGGTGGAAAGAACCTTTCAAGAAATGCTTCTAGAAGCTCATCCAAGTGTGGATAGAAGAATCAGGCAACTCATTCAACCATGTGGTTACCTTCCCTATTAGAGAGAAGGGAAACAACATAAGTCTGACACCTTATTGAGTCACTCCTGGTTGTGTAAAGGTTAAGAAAATTCTAGTAAAGTTTAGCAGATGTTGACTCATATGCTCACCCATAAAACTATTGAACAATTCTCTTAAATTCAGCAACTGCATCATAGTACTTGCGACCTCAAACTTGGTATTATCCACAAGAGGGGGCACTACAATGGCTCTAGAAAAGATGATTGCATCAATTTGAAGTTCAACTACTGGGAAGCAGCTTTGAGTGAAGCTCGGATAGCTGGTCGTGGAGCCTAAATGTTACGTAACCTCACGGTTGCCCTAGCAGTGCACAACAATTGTTCTTCTAACACAGTCCGCACTTTTTATTCAGCCTGAGCTTCTTGCTCAGCCCGAGCTTGAGCTTCCTGTTGAGCTGCAGTCATATCAATAAGTATGCCATCCTAACCATGAGGGCTATTTGGTAGACTCAGAGTGTGTTTCACCATTGTGACTGAAACAAACAAAAATAAAAGCAAAAGTAAAATTAGAAACAACTAGTAGAAGTTAAAATAAGTCTAGTAGACTATTTCTAAGTTGTATTCCCCGGAAAAGGCGCCCAAACTTACACCTCAATTAATAAGTATAAAAAGGTTGCTGACAAATATAGAACCTAACAAAGGATAGGGTCAATCCCACACGGGAATATGGAAAAAATACGTTTATTAGAAGTTAAGTCAACTTAGCGTTGATACTTCTGATGGGGGATAAAAGCAGTAAATAATTCTATGTTTGCAAGTATCAAATGTTGATTAAAGTGTTATTAGTGGTTTTAGAGCACTAGGGTTCAGATTTCCATGATTTCATAACTTCCTAGGCATTCATTACTAGCAATTCAACCCCGGTACTTAGCTTGCAAAATCAAACATGATAGATTCACCTAAATACCTTTCAGGCTTATTAGATGATTATCACTCTTCACCTTTTAGTCTTAGAGTGTTTTACATACTAATCATTGTCTTATGATTCTAGATTGACTATCCCTGTTACGGCTCAAGTCACTAGATGAGGATTAAAGCTTCAAACCTCTGTTTTTTAATCTCTTTTCTTGTTTTCTACTTTTTTTTCGAGCAAGTAAACCTTAAGGTGAGTTCTAACATTTTCATCTATTAAAAAGCAATCATAACTAAGAGATTAACAATGCATGCATGCACATCGACTTTTGAATTACTAAATACTTTAACCTAGGTTTTTAATTCATCATGGTTCTCACAACCCTGGTTGTGGCGTTTTAGCCCCTCATGATCATGGTAATAACATTAAGAATCTGATAAAAATTCATAATAATACTTGTAATCACAAACTGGTAAAATCGATAGAGTGTTTGAATATAATCATGAACCAAAAATTTAGAATAATGTTTAATAGTCTTCCAAAGCTCTCAAAGTACACCGAAATACTCAAAAGTGGAAAACCTCTAACAAAAAACCTAAGTGATGTATTTATAGAACCAAAAAAAACTTATCCTAAACAAACTAGAAAAGTTGGGTCGGCAGCCTTCCATGAGTCGTACAAAGTGACCACGACTCGTGGTTTGATCTTGTATCTTGTGGTTGTTGTTTTGCTTCAAATCAGTTATATCCTCTCATGAGTCAGTCCACAACTTGTGGGACCAAGGTATGGCTTGTAGGGGCTTTCGTACTTCCCCTTTGTAGTTACTCAGCAGCTAACTCCTAGTGGTATACGACTCAGTTGCAAGAGTCGTACATTTGAGTCACCACTCGTGGGTAATTCTCACACAAACTTCCTTCACTTAGCAATGTATTTTGTTTCACTTTAATGAGCCATGGTACGAGTTGTACAATGAGGTCATGACTCGTACCTCATTTCCTACTAGACATCTTCACTTTGCTAACTTTTAGCATATTGTATCACGAACATGCAGTACGAGTCGGATGGTCATTCCATAAAGCGTACCTCATTCCACGAGCGCTTTTGACGTCAAATTTTACAATTTCTTCCAAGGCACTTCCAAACCTATTTTCCTGAAACTTAAACACAAAAAACATCACATCTACTACAACACGCTTAAGAACATACAAAAACTCCTCGTTTTAAGCATCAAAAGTGACATAAACTCATGGCACGTTAGGTATCAAAGCCTTGATTTGCAATATTTATTTTTGGGTGAACAATGGAAGTCAACACAAGTAAAATGGTTACTTTTGATAGCACCAATTATGCCATTTGGAAGAATAAAATGGAAGATCTTCTCTATGTCAAGATTTTTCATTAATTTTTTACCACTGTAAAAAGCTTGATATAAATAGATGAAGAGTAAAATCTGCTACACAGACAAGTCTGTGAATTTATTAGGCAATGGGTTGGTGAAAACATGTTGAACCATATCTCTGGAGAAACACACGCTCAAACCCTATAGGAGTATCTAGAAAGTTTGTATGCCCAGAAGACTGAAGACAACAAAATGTTCTTGATAAAGAAAATGTTAAGTTTAAAATGCAATGATAGTTATCTGAAGACAGATCACCTGAATAACTTTCAGGGGGATTATAAACCAACTATTTGCTATGGAAATTAAATTTGATGAAGAAATTCAAGGTTTGCTTCTATTTGGTTCCCTACCAGATTCCTGGAAAATATTTAGAATCACTATCAAATTCTGCTCCAGATGGTGTGAAATCTATGGATTTTTCGAAAAGCAACATTCTAAATGAAGAAATAAGACAAAAATCTCAGGGTTTTTCATCGTTGGATGTCCTGGTGACTAACTTTGCGAGAGAAGTAAGAATAGTGGTTCTTAGAATAAAGAACATTATATAACCAAATACATAGGCAAACTTAAATATATTAAGTGCTATCATTATGGGATGAAAAGGCACACAAAGTTTTTTTGTCAAAAGTGGAAGAAGGAGAACAAAGAAAAAGGAGGGAAAGAAAGAACATGGCAAAAAAAATTGCATAGCCACTGTCACCACCAAAGATCTTATTACTATTCTTGATCGAAATAAACATTACTTGTGATGAGTCAACATGAGTTGTGGACAGTAGTTCACATCTCACGTGACATCAAGAAAAGAGTTTTTCTCATCTTATACTTCTGGTAATTTTGGAACATTGAGTATGGGTAACGAGATTGTTTCTAGGGTGAATAGTATTGGTACAATTTATTTGGAAACTAGTATTGAAACTAAACTAATTTTGAAAAATATAAAACATACACCCAATGTTCGTTGGTACCTGATTTTCATTGGTATTTTGGATGACGAAGGATATTTTAGTACCAACAATAGTGAAAAATAGAAACTCATTAAGGGATCCTTAGTTGTGGTTCGTGGTAACATGAATTGGGCTCTACACTAGACTATGACTTCTAGTTGTACTAACATGGTGAATGCAGTTGAGAGCGATAACTCTTCAATGATGCTTTGTCATATGAAGCTTAGCCATATTAGTGAGAAAAGACTTAATTTTCTGGCAAAAAAAATTATTATCAGCTTTTGAAAGTGCTAAATTAGAAAAAATGTGAGCATTGCTTGTCTAGAAAATGTTATAGAGTTTCTTTCAAGTCTCATCCTTGTTCAAGATAGACATAGGTGCTGGAACTAATGTATTCGGATTTATGTGGCCCTATGTTTGGGCAGTGCACTTTATTTTTCACTTTTATTGATGATTGTTCAAGAAAACTTTGGGTTTATGTCTTAAAGTCTAAAGACCAAATGTTGGAAGTCTTTAGGAAATTTCAGGCTTCAGTTAAGAAAAAGCAGGAAAGAACCTTAAGTGTATTTGTACTCATAATGATGATAAATATTGTAGAATGTATGACAAATACTGTAAGTAACAATTTATCAGATATCAAAAGAATTCTTCTAAGACTCCTCAGCTTAATGATTTGGATGAGAGGATGAACAAGACTTTGATGGAAAGAGTTAGATGTTTTCTTTCAGAAGCAAAGCTGTTGAGCTCTTTTTAGGTTAAGGCTTTATTGACCAATGCACATGTTATTAACTTATCTCTTACAGTTGCTTCGCAAAGTGATATTCTGAATAAAATTTGTTATGATAAGAATGTCTACCATGACCATTTAAGGGTATTTGGATGCAAAGCTTTTTTATATGTTCCTAAAGATGAGAGGTCAAAGTTAGATGTCAAGACAATATAATGCAACTTTATTGGTTATGACCTTGATAATTTGGCTATAGGCTACACGATCGAATGAAAAAGAAGCTTATGAGAAGCCATGATATCATCTTCATGGAGAACCAAAATATTGAAGATATTGAAAAAACAGAGAAACTAATATCTTCAAGTTCTAATGGTGTAGTTGTTCTTGATCAAGTTACTCATACAAGCGTGCAGGATGCAATGGGCTTGATGATCATGGAAATGCCCAGGATCATGTTCCGAATAAATATGTTAATATTGATAATGATAATGGTATTGTTATTGATGATGCTACAACTCATGAAATTATGGACGAATCAAATATTTCACTTAGAAGGTCTACAAGACGTCGTATTCCTTCCTTTTTTTTATTCTCATGATGAGTATATGTTACTCACTAATGGGGAAGAACCTAAATATTATGAGGAAACCATGGAAGATGAGCACAAGGATCAATGAATTGAAGTCATGCAAAATAAGATGAAATCTTTGTATGAAAATGACACTTATAAAATGGTAAAATTGCCTAAAGGCATGAGAACTTTAAAGAATAAGTGGGTATTCAAAGTTAAAATTGAAGAATACAACATGAAGCCCAACTACAAAGCTTAATTGGTTGTTAAGGGATTTGGTCAAAAAAGGATGTTGACTTTGATGAAATATTTTCTCATATAGTGAAATGTTCTCCATTCGTACAGTTCTTGGTTTAGCTACTAATCTCGATTTAGAAATTGAGCAGATGGATATGAAGACGACTTTTTTTCATGGTAACCTAGAGGAAATAATTTATATAGAACAACCTAAAAGCTTCAAGGTTAAAGGTAAAGAAAATCATATGTGAACTTAAAAGAGTCTCTATAGATTAAAGCAAGCTCGACTGTATTATAAGAAGTTTAAATCTGTTATGGGGGAGCAAGGTTACAAGAAGACTTCTTCGGATCATTGTGTGTTTGTACAAAAGTTTCCGACGAAGATTTCATCATCCTCTTGCTATATGTGGATGATATGCTGATTATGGGCAGAAAAGGCTTCTAGGATTGACGAGTTGAAGAAACAGTTGTCTAAGTCTTTGCCATGAAATATTTGGGTCATGCTAAGTAGATTTTAGAAATGAGAATTACTTGTTTTTAAAATAAAAGGAAGCTTTATTTGTCCTAAGAAAGGTACATTAAACGGGTACTAAAGCACTTTAATATAAAGAATGTTAAGCTTGTTAGGACACCTTTTGCTGGTCATATAAAGTTAAGTAAGAAGAAGGGCCCTGCAACAAGGGAGGAGAAAGAGAGCATGGCTAAAGTTCCATATTCCTCTATTGTTGGAAGTCTGATGTATGCAATGCTTTATACCAGACCCGACATTGCTCATGCAGTTGGTGTTGTCAATAGATTTCTTGAAAATCCAGGGAAAGAACATTGGGAAGAAGTCAAATGGATCTTGAGGTACTTGAGAGGCAATACAAGTAATTATTTGTGTTTTGGAGGATCTAATCCAATCTTAAAGTTTTATATAGGTGTTGATATAGTAGGTGACCTTGGCAACAGAAAATCCACTACCAGATATTTGTTTATATTTTCAAGGGGAGCTATTTCATGCCATTCGAAGTTGCAAAACTACGTCGCACTGTCTACAACAAAAGAAGAGTATATTGCGGCTACTAAAGCCAGCAAGGAGATGATATGGCTCAAGTGGTTCCTTCAAAAACTTGGATTACAAAAGATGAAGTATGTTGTCTATTGTGAAAGTCAGAGTGCAATATACATGACCAAGAACTCCATGTATCATGCAATAACAAAACACATTGACATCAGATACTATTGGATTCGTGCATAATTGGAGAGTGAATCGTTTTATGTCAAAAAGATTCACACAGGTGAAAATCCCTCAAATATGCTGACCAAAGAGATACCAAAAGATAAGTTCGATCTATATAGAAAACTTATTGGCATGAGCAATATCTAATAAAATGGAGATATCTCATTCAGATACATGGGACTCGAGGG
>JBDJHY010172458.1:0-12298 GCA_039654485.1 Withania somnifera
AAATTGGGTCCCCAAAGTCTTGTTTAAGCTTCCACACATTATATATCAAGCTGTGGGGTTCTTCCATGGCCTCCAATACTTCTCGATGCTTGAATAAAGTATGGCATTATTGGAGGTACTTAGCTTGACTCCTTGTGAATGGTCTCGATGGTGTGAGAGTTCTCCGGTTGTTATCACCCTATTTAGCATTGTAACATTAGAATAGTGGAACTTGAGAGTGATTTCCAATAAAATACGCACGAAGTTTAATTTTGATAGTTCTATTAGCTTTAGAATGTGGAATTTTGTCTAGTATGACTGTTGGTTCATGCATCGGAGTTTTCAATCTTTTTTGAGCTAGTTTTTTAAAATTCGATTTATTTAGAGTTAAGAAGTAGAACCAGGCCAGCTTCTGGATATCCAAGTGTATTATAGGAAATATGACACTTCCATCAGCTCTGAAATGTCTAATTTTGGCTAGTAGGATTATATGTACGCTTTCCTGGAGGACCAGAATCATTTAGGAGGTTTTTTAGCTTTTAACTTTTCTTGGTTCTTTTAATACCTTGTACTCCAGCCTCCATTCTTCTAAAATGACCTCGCATGATCATTCCACAGTTCCTTGAGTTTGAAATGTCGTTTACATGAAATTTTCATATTTGTTTTTTCTAAATCATACTCCATTTTCATTCTGGGCTCTTTTTGGAGAAATTTTGAATTGCTATAAAAAATTTAGAGGAAAGATCAATTTATTGGAATTTTGGCTAATAAATAGTCCATTTGGATGGTAAATCATTAATGGCTAATAAATCATCCACCTTCGGTCTATAAATATGCCTTCTTATCTCATTGTGAACCAAGATTTGTTAGTTTTCTCCACTCTTTTCTCTCATCTATTGAGCTAACTTTCTATTTTCAGCTTTTATTTGTTGGGGATTGTTGGTGAAGCTTCATGGAAGTGTTGTGGGTGATTCTTTGTTAATTTCTATTAGGTAAACCCTCTAATTATCATTATTGATTCTTGTAGTAATTTTTCTTTACATAAATTTTATGGTCTCTTTTCTCCTTCATCTTTCATCAAATTGATCCTAATTTTGTACCACACGACCCTTGAGTTCAGTCTATGCTTTGGTGAATTTTATTTATTGTTTCAGGTTGCAGGGAACACAAATTTTTTTATACCCGGTTATTCTTATAGCAATATGGATCTCATTTTACTTCTCTTGACACGTGGATTATTATTTTTCTAGTTTCATGCGGTTCCAAGCTCATTTGTGATTTTTTGGCTTTTAGGTGCTCTTCTTAAGATCATCTTTAGGCCCAAGTAGACTACAACTGTTTTTTATTTTAGACCAAGTATTAGTTATGCATAACTAGTGTAAATGGCTAGCTTGGGTTAGTTTTATACCATGTTTCCTTTTGCTGAGATTATTTTCACCCATCTTCTCATTCTACTGGGATTTCATCTATTTCTTGAATATATTTACTATGTATTATGTGTTTTTACATGATACTCTAGACCATAGTGTGGTTGGGGAGACGAATAACTTAGTTTAGTAGCTATCCCCCCGGTTCTAGCTAGTGGCCTAATAGCCGATCTAGTTTGCTGTTGTGTTATTTTTTAAGCATGCATTGTGGTTGGGCTTTTCCTCTGGGTAATAATCATATCATAACTTGGGTTCATTAAACTAATATATGGAAGATATTTTCCTACTTATATGTACACTTCCCAAGATCACTCTATGGTATGGAGGCCATTTTTTATATATAACTTGAACCAGCTTATATAAATCAAAAAACAGATTTTGAATACTGTATGTATACGTTCAGTGACTGATGATCCATTTATCACGATATCGTTCTTATTTTGTTAACTTCCATAAGGTTTTGAGGTTTGCCTTTATAACAATACTTGAGTTTTACATACCGAGCCTGGGATTTTTGCATCCTTGCCCCATTATTCTTGACCTAAGATGGCTCTTTTGAGGTTCCTTTTAACTATGGATTTGGATACCATTACGAGCCCTATCGGCTTGTTCTTTACATGTCAAGTGCTACGTGCAGCTTGAGGGAGGGATATACAAGGGGAGCAGTGGTATACAAATATGTCTTCGATGGGTCCCTCATGTTTATGGAACATCCCAGGGAAGGTGCGTGCTTCCATTTTTTTTACTTTCTCAGCACCCCTTTAAATTGCATCTTTCATGCTTGTTTGTACCCTCTCGACTCACGGTGGAAGCCACATTGGGTTCCTTGGCTGTCTGTTTGTTCCTACCATCGGGATGGGGTGTCATGTAGGTTTTGTTTTTGCTTAGTCAGCTTAGTGTTTTCCTACTGTTAGTATGAGATGCTAGGTAGGGTATTAATTGCTATCTTCCTATGTTCTTTCTATTTTCTATATCTTATCTTTTGTTAGTGTTACTTCCTTACTTGTCGTGACTCTTACATGCTTTTATATACTTCCTACTTATTGTTGTTGCATTGGAGCTCTAGGTATGTAGTGAAATTTTCCCTATTTGTGCTTGAACTTGATAACCTACTCTTTAATTAACTGATCCTTCAACCATAATTACTTGTAGTGGTTGGTTTCACTTCTTATCTCTGTATACTTATGTGTTTTGACCTGTCTTGTTCATATGATCACTCTTTACCTAATTATTTATGTTCGCTTCTTATTGGTCATCCTATGATACCTACTGGGTACCCTTGTTTTGGTACTCATACTGTACTTTTAATTCTTTTTGTGATGCAGATCCCAATACAAGTTATTTGAGAGGTCATGGTGGTTCAGGCCAGGTTTGAGCTTTATTTCGGGCACACCGGTGAGCACTTGATAATCAGGTTTACTGGGTCTTCATCTGATGCGGGGGTGTCCTTATTTTTGTTTCAAAGTAGATTTTGTACTTTTTCCCATTGGGTTGTATCTATCGATTCTATTTTATAGATGCTCTATATCCACAATATTAGGTTTATGTATATATTGTTATTTTGTTCCTTGTTCTATTCTTTACTGCTCTCTTCTCTCCTCCTTTTCTATTTCTTATAGTTGGTTTAGGGAACCGACCCATTGTTTGTCATGCTAGTCCATGATTTTGGATTGTAAATAAGTGAGATCTAGACACCATCGCAACTCGATTTTGGGTCGCGACATCAAGTCCAAAAATTATGTTGTAAACGTAGGATAAAGGTCACATGTCAATAGAAGATGATACCTTTTGCCTAAAGGTCTTTGTTAATAGATCCACACTAGCTAGGTTTTATACAAATATAAAGGTTTAGGGCACCCTCCAAACTAGAGTTGTGCATTAGACTCCGTGTTGCATACGTAGTTTTTGTTAGTTGTATAAAACTCATACAATTTTCACAATTTACACGTATAAGCTTTCATGTACTTAAAAATACTTTTATCTTATAGATTTACCCTAAAACATATTTAAAACTATCACATTCGTACATGACCCAATAATTTCATACCAAGAATTTAAATTTATAACTTAATTAATGAATTATGTTTCAGCTTATGCTAATGTATTTGGGTCATTATACTATAGTTTTGACATATGTCATTCAAGTTTTCTATTTGCATTCAAGTTCAATTCCTAAAGCATGTTTTAAGCATCATTTATTATTCATGCATATTCACATACTTAGTACCTTTTGAGATATTGATCAAATATATTCTCTTTGTGCTGCATCATATTGTGATGTAGATTTAGGTTCTTATTCCCAAGATGGCAGCTAGTTAGCTTTGTCGATTTTTACTAATTTTGAGTTAGTTGGGGGTTTCTCCCAGTAATTCATCCTATGTAATGGACACTATTTCTGACACTAAAAATATATCTTTCGATTTTAGTTTCAATTTCATCTTTCACTCACATTTTGATAAGTATGATACTATAGAAGTATGCTTTTACCAAGGTTCCACTTTTAGTCACTTGCGATCTGAGGTGTTGATCCCACATAGGTTGTATATTCGGGTCATGAAAAATTTAGTATTAGAGCACTAGGTTTAAAGGGTTCTAGGATTTATAAAATGTTGCATTTAATAGACTCTTCTTTATGGGTATAAAGAACATCACACTTATAAGTAAGAGGCTACATGTCTTCAGGAAATGTTCTCATCTTTCATATTTTATTTTATGTGCTAGTTAACTCTATACCTATGTTCTAACAAACTCTCTACACTTATTTCAGATCATGCCTCCAAATAGAAATGCTAGAAAAGGCAGATGAGCCTATGTTCTATACTAGATTCCGCAAAAGATCCATCTACACTAGTGAATCAAGCCCTTAAAGGTGATGTCATACAATACTAAATTTTGCAAAGCCTTTCGAATATTGTCTTATTCTATGTCATTCCAGGTCCAGTAATATGGAGTACCCCTATTGGTGGTTCAGCTTCTTTTAGTGTCAAAAGATTTTTTCGGAATGAACTTGTTGGAGTTCTTAAGGTTAAACGTTATGAAAGACGTACAAAACTTTATTGATGAGGAGAAGAAAATTTTCTAAGTTATGAATGTGTCTAAACTTGAGAGTGTTGAGTTGGTATCCAACCAACTCAAGGATGTGGGTCATATGTGGTTTACCCAGGTAAAGAACAATCATGGTAAAAATCTGGGTACTGCAGATTCGGATGACTTTATTGAAGTACTTTTGAATTGTTTTTTCTAATAGAGATTAAGAAGGAAAAAGATGAGAATTTATGAACATGAAGTCGGGATCCATGTTAGTCAAACAGTATAACTGAAGTTTACTAGCTATCTAGGTATGCACTAAGGTAGTATACAAGTTGAGGGTTGGTATGAATAGTTTTGTGTTTGGGGTTTTAGACTTGGTGAAATAGAATGTAGGACCATTATATTCATTCAATATATGACTATCACTAGATTGATAACTTATGCTCAGTAAATAGAGGTGGAGAAACTAAAGAAGAGGGTGATGGAGAATAAGAGGGATGTAAATGGTAACTTTAAGTACATTCAATAGATAACAGGTGGTAGGAGCCTGTCATTTTTTAGTAGACGTCCTTACAACCTGCATTATCATCAGCAAGTGTTCTGTCTCCAATACCCAAGACTAGACAAGATAAAAAAAGGTAGAATGTCAGTCTTTTATTTGTACGAAAGTGTTGAAAAGGGAAATTCCCACCCTACTTGCAACAACTGTGGTAGGAACCACTTAGGGATTGACTTTATATAATTTATGGATACTTTGGATGTGGTCAGGTTGGTCATCGGTTGAGGGATTTCTCCTTTATCAGGTAGGAATAAGAGGTGGTTGATCTTAGTAAACTTCTTCTATAGCATTAGCATATCGAGATGTCCAAAAATCATCCGTAGCTAGTGCAAGCGGTGGAAAGAGTTAGAAACTCTTCTATGCATTGTCTTCTCACCAAGATGAAGAGATCTCATATAATTATTTACTACTGTGTTAATGCTTTTCTCTCATTATATTTATGCTTGTTACACCTTAGGGAAACTTTGTGTCTTTTGAATCCTTCTATTGCTTTTAAGTTTGGTGTGACTCCTTAAAAACTCTTAGGACCATTCTCTATTTCCACTCCAGTCAGAAAGTCAATCTATTGTTAAGAGGGTGTAAAGAAATTGTACTGTCTCAATCCACCATAAAGATGCCACAATTGATCTAGTAGAAGTTGATATGGTAGAATATGAACTTATTATAGTCATGGATTTATTAAATTCCTATTATGCCTTAATTAATTGTAGAACTAGAGCGGTAAAGTTTTGTTTTCCTTATGAGTCTATCTTAGAGTGGAAGGGTGGTCCTGTAGTAACTAAAGGTTGTTTCATTTCTTACCTTAAGGATACGTAAATAATTTCTAAGTGGGACAACTATCATCTAGTTCGGGTTAAGGATTCTTGTAATACCCCATGCTTGTACTAACCTAGAAAGCTAAAATCTTATCTTAGAAATGAAAACCAAAATAGAAAACATTTCCTAGGGAGACATAAGTCGATTCACGACTCATGGGAGCTTTGTTTATACTCGTCTATCAACTCATGAGAGCTTTGATGAAATCTTGTATTTTGAAGATCTTTCAAAATAATCTAAGTCTAGGACCATAAGTGGCTCTATGACTCATGACTCTTAGTTATGAGTCGTACTATCAAATCATGACCTCAAAGTCTAAAAGCCTAAATTTATTATCTGATGCCACAAGTCATACCACGACTCATGATATTTACTACAAGTCATACCAAGAACCTGTGGGATCCTGATCTAAATTAAAAAAAAAACCTAAGAACACAACTCAATTCACAAATCATGATCCCTCACCTTGAATCATAGGTACCCTCATATGATCTACAATAGAAAATTTCTTGTAGTTTCATTCAGTCATTTAGGGATCTTTTAGTGACTTCCTTGGCCCTCATTAACCAATAGTCATCCATATTAAGACCCTTTTCCCCTCAACGTAAATAGTCTAAGCCCTATTTTCTCTATTCTTTCAACACCCAGGAACAATTACCAGAAAGGAAGAAGATAAGTAAGGGATTAACAATACAATTAAGGTCTTCTTCTAGGGTTTCGAATCCATCATCTTCCTCAAGTCTTAGTCAAGTAATTCACTCCAAATTAGGTAGGCTATATTCAATAAGGGTTCCTTCCACCAACATACCCAAAAACCTTAAAGAATAAAAAAGTATTGTCAAATTTTGGGTTTCCACCCAAAGTCATGTTCTTAAATGGTTGTATTTATTTGAGGCTTACTTGAAATTGGGACTTGTACTTGATTTCATAATCCTTATAGATTTACTTGAATAGCATGATATTTACATTATTTATTCTAATTATGGTTTCTCATGACTTTAGCATAATGAAGTACCTGAACTTGATGTAGAATAACATGAACTAAATGTTATGAAGTGCTATTGAATTAGCAAAACCCACGAAAAATAAAATGATAATTTATGATGGAAAATAAGGATCTATGTCTCAACTTTCATTAGTATTTTCAGGTTAGATATGGCATCAATCCGTCTATCAATGACCAAAATTAGATAGGAATCTAGATATGTACAATATGGAAGATTTATGAAATATGAGAATAGTACATTTTTGGGAGCATTATATTTCACCGAACGAACTTGACTTTACTTGTCAGAGGATGATGATGTCCAATTCCACAAATTGTGTAGACAACACAATGTCGCCTTATTGTCTTAATTAAGGATAGTTAGATTAAATTGTAGCTTAGTTCTAATTGTGGTAGGTTAGGGTGACCATTTTCAGTGTGGGTTTATGACATTAGACTCCATATTTTCTCATAGTATGGGTTATGTCAGTTATTAGAAACTCCCACCACATGATTTATGGTTTTAGAACTAAACAATTACATTGGTTCAATGAATTATAAATTACTTATAGCTTATAGAAACTTGACATAAGATCTATTATTTTCGTCTTACAACACATTTGGTAATTATAAAGATTTTACAAGATTATATTATGACTTTATCTATCATCTTAGATTATTTTAGGTTATGATGACATTTATTCCTTACTCATTTTATGCATACAGTCCAATAATAGTATATTTGATGTATTAATCCTATTTGTGGATGTATTATTTCATTAAAAAACATAGATACAAGTCTTCTATCTCACTCTCAGGGATAGTTAGTAGATCTGACCAAAGTAATCCTGTAAATCCTCATAGCATCAAGGACCAAAGTTTTTCTCTAGTTTATTTGATTATATTCATACACATATTGAAAGTTGAGTAGGGGTTTTTCCTAATAGATCTTTCCCATTGGAGTATAGGTCTTAGACATTTAGGCTTAATATATTGAAAATTCTATTATGACTCCCTTATTTATGATAATAATACGTAACCTTGAATACTTTATGAGTTACTTTGTCAGTTTTACATATTACATCTTTGATTGCTTCTACTGTATGTTTAATATATGACCAGCTACCAAAGGTTAATTTAGTCCACTTGTGGGTCCTGAGTGCTATTATCTCTAGGGTGTGACTTGGGGCATGAAAAATGTGGTTTTATAGACAATGGTTCAACTGTCCTAGGTATGTCTAAAACTGTCTTTATAGAATATCTTTTTGTGTGATTCCACACTAATAACGAAAAAGTTAACGAGCATAAAGGAAAAACACTTACTTATTTCATATCTTTCTTTATGCTATGAAGTATAAAAATAAACTTCCTCTAATACGTTCTATTCTATTTTAGATTCTCATGCCTACTCGTAGATAACCAACCTAAAAATCTAAAGCTAATAGGCTTCTGGCCATTCGGCTAGGAATGAGGCTTATTCACTTCAACCTCCCAAACTATGTAAGGCATCACCGCCAAATTTTGGGATATTATTCAGTTGTTCTCCTAGGCAATCACTTTCCAGGTCAACCAATAAGAAACAATTCATATAGCCAAATTCAAGGGCATTATTACGTATTGAGTTCGTGATCCATATGAATCCACCAGAATTCACGTGTTCTAGAGTTGATGAAGGCCCCAGAACTTTATAGAAGAGGTTGTGAAGTTACTTGATGTCATGTAGATTAGGGGAATGGAGAGGTTTGATTTGGCATCTTACCATCTCAAAGATATGGCTCACCTCTGGTTCACTCAATAGAAATACTGTAGCGGTGAGTATGCTGCTCTAGCTACTTTGGAGCTTTTCATCCAGGCTTTTATAGACATGTTATTTCCTAGGGGGATAAGGAAGGAAAAAAGTAGAAGAGCTTATGAACTTTAGGTAGGGTTTATATGTATGTTAAGTAATATGGCCTTAACTTCATACTACTATCTAAATTTGATCCTGAGATGGTTGCTAATCCAAGGGCTAGGATGAAAGTATATTTATGGAATTAGAAACTTGGTGAATAAAGAGTGCAAAACTTCTATGTGGATTAGGGACATGAGCATTTCCATACTTATGACCTATGCAAAATAGATAGAGGACGAAAAGGACAAGGATAAAAAGAGAGAGATAGAATAAGAAAGAAAGGTTTAATCAGCCTGATCAGAGTTACCAGCAGAGATACAGTGGGGGAAACATGTCTCTTTCTCAGTGGAATTTTTATCCTTGAATCCATTTTAGCTAGTGCAGCTGCTCCTCTACTTTTTTATAAAGGGAAGCCCTCTTAGGCTAAGTCCTAGGTTAGTGCCGAGAAAAACTATGACTTTTCTCACTTGCAATCAGTGTCGGAAGAATCATTCATGGAGAAGTTTATCTGACCAAGATGGGAGTTATGCTTATGTACTACTGGGTTACAGGTTGAGGGTCTACACAGTAGCTTGGAAAGGAAACCAGAATTCAAGTAGAGTAGAGTCTTCAGCATCAACAACTCTTCCAACCCACCCTTCTCAGTAGGGTTCTACTTCGGGTACCGATGGAAGCCATCTCTAGAACAAGCTATAGCAATACGATTTATCTAGGACCAAGAAGAGTAACCTAACATTGTCACTGGTTATTTCAAGTCTTCTTCATAGACTATTTTTTTGTTATATCCGAGGGATACATTGTTATTTGTTGAACCTTATGTTACTGTGAGGTTTGGGGTTAGCCCCGACCAACTCTCTTAGTTATTATTAGTCTCCACTCCAATTGGTGATTCTATAGTTTCCAAAAGTTTTTATAGTAATTTCCCAATTTTAGTTCTCGAGAAAGTCACCCCTGTAGACTCAATAGAGTTAGATATGATAGATTTTGATGTCATCCTCGGTATGTATTGGTTGGATTCATAAAATGACTCAATTGATTACTAAACAAAAATAGTCAAGTTCTAGTTTTCTGGTATGTTATTTCTTGATTGGGGTGGTATCTCCATCGTTCATAAGGTCCTTTTATATCCTACCTCAAGGTAAGGATGATGAAATACAAAGGTTGTATATATCATTTGGTAAGGGTCTTGGGCTCTAAGTCCAAAACCCAATCCTTGTAGTCAATTCCATTTGTTAAGGATTTTCTTACAATATGCCTAGTGTCCCTCTTGATCGAGATATTGGTTTAGAGATAATCTTCTTCTTGATAAGAAACCCTTATCCATTTTTCCATATAGGATGGCCCCAGTAGAGCTTAATAGATCAAGGATCAATTATCAAATCTTTTGGACACAGGGTTTATCAGACCTAGTGTTTCACCTCGGGGTCCTCCTTTCATGTTCACAGATAATATGACTGGTTCTCTCCATATGTGTATAGATTACCGATAATTGAATAAGGTCAAAATTAAGAATAAGTATCCCATTCAAATAATTTTGACTTGTTTGACCAACTTCAAGGTGCTAGTTATTTCTCTATGATAGATATTGGTTTTGGATATCATCAACTCAAAGTTAAGGAACATGACATTCCAAAGACTGCCTTGAATACTTAAAATACTCATTTCATGTTCGTAGTCATGTCCTTTGGGTTGATTAAGGCCCCAACTACTTTAATAAATTTTACGAATAGTGTATTCAAGCCTGATCTTGGTTCCTTCATGATCATTTTTACTCATGACATCCTAGTCTATTAAAAGAGTGAATATGGTGATGCTGCTAATTTGATAATAGTCCTCCATGTTCTTCTAAACCTATAGTTGTATTCTAAATTTTCTAAGAGTGAGCTCTAGCTGAAATCTTTAGCTTTCATTGGAATGTTGTTCTATAGAAGGTCCCCAAGTTGTTATCAAAAGATAGATATTTTAAAGAATTGGCATAGACCCACCTCTATGTCTGAGATTAGGATTTTATTAGGTTGGATATTATTGAAAGTTTGTATCTGGGGTTTTGTCTTTAGCTTCACTGCTTACCAGATAACCTAGAAGCATTTCAAGTTCAAATGGTCATATAATTATGGGAAGAGTTTGGGTATTTGAAGGTAAACTGACTTTACCCCCAGTTTTGACCCTTGCAGTGGATAGTGAGGGATTCTGGTTTATTGTAACACTCTTGAATTGGTCTCGGTTGTATTTATACATACTAGGAAAGTTATAGCCTATGCATCCATGTAGCTCAAGGTTTATGAGAACTACCTAGCTCATCACCTTGTATTGGCAGATTTAGTCTTTACTTTGAATATATGGAGCCATTTCCTGTATGGTGTCCATATGGATATTTTAACTGATCATAAAAGTCTCCAATATGTTATTAGTTTTAAGGAGTTAAAGCTTTTTCAAATGAGATGGTCAGAGTTTTTGAAAGATTATGATATTAGCGTGCTTACCACTCTATAATGTCAATGTTATTATTGATTCCATTAGTAGGCTTTCTATGGGGATTTTACCTCATATTGAGAAGGTACGAAATAAGTTTCCATGATGCAAATAGGCTTGCACATTTGGGTGTTCGACTGGTTAAGATTGACGATGGTGGTGTGGTAGAGTAGAATGCATCTGAGTGTTCTTTAGTGTTAGAGGCAAAATAATAGCAGGATAGGATCTAATTTTGTTTCAGCTAAAGGGCTTAGTGCATAAGAAGAAAGTGCAAGTTTTATCCTAAAAGGGAGATGGCTTTCTTTGTTATCAGGGTCATTTATGTTTCCCCATATTGATGGTTTGAAAGAGAATAGTTTATGAGAGGCTTATAGTTTTAGGTACTCTATTGACCCTGGTGCCACAAAAATGTATAGAGATTTAAGGGAAGCATATTAGTTAAACGGAATGAGGAAGGAAAAAGATGATTTTGTGACTAAGTTTCCTAACTTCTAGCAAGTGAAGGTTGAGCACCAGAGGCCAAGATGTTAGATTTAGAGATTTCAGATTCTAACATGGAAATGGGAAGTCATTAATATAGAATTCATTACCCAATTCACCGCATACTAGGAGGAAACATGACTCCATTTGGGTGACCATGGACAGAAAATTAGTCTATTTCTACCAGTTCATACCAAATTTACAACAAAGCAGTATGATAGACTGTATCTTCAGGAGAATATTCATATGCACGTCTGCCCTTGGCTATTATTTCAAATAGGGATACTCAGTTTACACCATAGTTCTGGATTCTAAAGAGTTTTGGGTTCTCAGGTTTTTCTCAACACCATTTTTCATCTCTAGATAGATGGTCAGAATGAGTGGACCATCAAGACTCTAGAAAATATTCTAAGAGACTACATACTGAAGGGATCTTTTAGAGTACGCAACACACTAGAAGGGGGGGTTGAATAGTGTGTGGGAATTTCAAAACTTTTTGCGGAATTTGTGTAGCTAAGAAGAAAGATTGTAAATAAATGGACACAATGATTTATAGTGGTTCATCCTTGCCTACCTCTACTACCTAAGTTCAACAACTTAGGCTTTTCACTACTCCAATTCACTTTCTAGTTCAGTGAGAACTCTTACAACTTTTCTTG
>JBDJHY010172467.1:0-10433 GCA_039654485.1 Withania somnifera
AAAATCATATTTTTCTTTTCATTCCGCGCCTCAACTATTCAAGTTGAGTCTAGCTGGGCATCAAAAGGTTGTGATTGCATAGCCCAGGCCCTTTGTACATCACGTTCGCGGGGAGTAAGGCGGCCAAGGGTCGCGATCTTGTGGCACTGTGCCACGATCCCAGGATCATCTAGCATTCTATATAAATTCCTTTTCTTTATTTTCTAGATGGAAATCCCTCATTTTTTCGTGATTCTCTCAATTTCAGTGTATAAATCAGTACAAATAAGAGGTTTCTAAGTAATTCTAATCCGTAGAATCATATCCTGAAGGATCTACGATCGTTTCTACCAGTAATTCTTCATTTTTCTTATTGTAATAATGTTTTCTATATTACATAAAGTTTTTGAGTTTGTTTTTTTATTTTCTACCGTTAGTTGAGCCCTATTTTGTACCATATGATGTATGAGATGTGCTTCATGTATTTATATATATATTTTATTTTTTCTAGCTACTAGGGTTTATGTACCATTTTTAATTTGGATTTTGACCCGCTATTTCTATACTAATATGATTCTTATTTTACTTCTTTTGACTCATAGATTATGATTTTGCTAGATTTGTGTAGTGCTGAGCTAGTTCAGGATTCCCAACTTCTTTCGCACTACCTAATTTATTTTCTTGCTGGCACTCTGATTTCTAAGTATTGCCTACATGGCAGCAATTGAATTTTACCGTGGTTCTGATTCGCCTATTTGGTTGGACTTGAGTTTTTCACTGAGATATGATATACAGACTGAGCCACAGTTTGGGCATGTTTTGCCCTGATAACTATGCCTTTAGTTGGGTTTTTACGAGGATTTTATATGTGGGATTAGAACCCTCTGACCATGGGTGGCTATGCCTGAGATATTTTATTTATATTTTATGCCCCCGGAATAAAAATAAAATCAAAAATAATTTTTCATTTCCCTTTCTAAGAGGAGTAGGATTTTTGGTTGATCTGTCATTCCTCCTCCTTTCTTCGTAGATTATTAGCTCCCGGACACCTATACAAAAAGCTCAGTGTGCGATTTGCATGAAATATATTTTTCAACTTTAAACTAGTAAGTGAGGTTCCATAAATCCGTAGCCAGAAAAATAATTTTTTTTATATTTTCTGAAAAGTATTTTCTTATATTCAATTTTGTATTGGACAAGAAAGCAATTCCCTTTGTGTATGCGTGCCTCAAAAAGGTATAGTACTAGATTCCATTACATGCATTGGGGGGCAATCGAAAATTCCAGCATTTCTTGAAATATTGACTATAATGCTATCACTAATTGTACTAATACAACCGCATATGTCTTTCCCCTACCAAAAGAAAAGAAAAAAAACAATAAGGGTTTTTTCTTTGCTTTGACAATGAAATTATGCCCCTGGCCCTTTTCATAGAAAGGGAGAAATTTATTGATATATTTATTGGATCCGTCGGGACTGATGGGGCTCGAACCCGCAGCTTCCGCGTTAGCAGGGCGGTGCTCTGACCGGTTGAACTACAATCCCGGGGAAATATAGGATCTAGAAGAAAATTTGATTCTTTTTTACCACCAGATTGGGTATTTCTAAAGTACAAAGGGGGTTATATCATCTCATAGCGGATTAGTGAATTATTGGGTTGAGCTGGATTTGGACCAACGTAGACATATTTCCAACAAAGTTACAGTCCTTTCTTATTAACCGCTCGGACATCGACCAAGAAGAATCTATTTTAGACTTATTAGTAATCTATAATCAACTTCCTTTCATAGTACCCTTTCCCCAGGGGAATTTGAATCTCCGCTACCTCCTTGAAAGAGAGATTTCCTAAACCACTAGACAATGGGGCTTGCTTGACCAACGACCATCATACTATGATCATAATTTGATCAAGTTTTTGAAATTGTCAATATTGAAAGATTCTATCCGAGGGATCTTTCCCCCTTTCAAAATTGCATAGAATTATTTTTTATCCTTCATTGATGAATTATTCATTAGAATCGCCATTAGAAATCTAGTAATAGTATTTTTTATTTTTGAATTATTTCAATTGAATTTATTTTAATTATTTGTTATTTCAAATTTTATTTAGAAATTTCTAAATAATAATAAAAAAAGTAATGAATATAAAAAATAGATATTTTCAGGGAATGATTGGTCCATTAGAAAAGAAAAAAGGTGTGAAATTTGATTTCTTTCACTTTCATTTAATTCATTGTTAAGATAGGTATCCTTATATCCCTCTCACTAAGACAAAAAATTAACAAACGAGAAATTTAATTACCGGGATCAAGCAGTATTTTTTTTCTCTCCAAGAATTTAGTTTAGGAGACAAGTATGAACTGCAGCTAGAAAAGGGGTATACTGGATTAGGAGAGGTAAGTATACAGGAAAACTTTTATGAGTCCGCCCTTGAAAGAGATTTTGTTCCAGGGAGGGTGCTTACGAGCACTATTTACTTTTCAGTACCACTTTACATTACATTCATATGCGTTGATTTGTACTCTTCAGGACTCACAAGAGAAATACCTGTTGGGTTATTTGGTTGCCTGGTTGTACCTACCGGTAGTATAGGATGTCGGTCAGGTATGTTTTTTTAGTAGAGTTTGTTTGTCCTTTTCAATCTGTTGTAGGTACTATTTGTACACTGGTTTTATTTGTTGTTAGCCTAGCATGTTATTGGTTTTGTATTCTCTTATTGGTCCTTCCTTGTACTGGTTACGTTAGAGCTCCAGATACATGTCGCGTTTAGTCATGATTTGCTTGTGTCTTAGGTCCTATGTGTTATTCCCTGATAGTTGACATTCCTTCATACTTGTTAGCCGATGCTGCACAGACTGATAACTGGTTCTTTGCCACACTTACTAGCTATTACTCCAGTTACCCTTTTCCTATCGTTCATTATGGGCTATTGCCCTATTTTCTTATGATCTCTCTTTACCTTGCTTATGCTTACTTTTGCCCGGTCGGCCTATGATGCCTTATTGGGTACTGGTTATTTTTGGTACTCATGTTATACTTCTGCATCTTCTTGTGATGCAGGTCTTAGTATGAGTCAGCAGAGCGGACATGATTGTGCGACCTAGTTGGTGTTATTTCAGGAGATACGGTGAGTAGTCGACGTTCATGCTAGCCGGTCTTTTTTCTGTCTTCACAACTTTTCTAGTTGTAGTCTTGATAGATATTCTGTAGTTTTCCCTATTGTGGGTTGTTTTTGTATTATTTTGTATGTAGATGCTCGACAGCCAAGACACCAAGTTCTTGGGGATTTACTTTCTGTTATGTATTCTGTTTCTCCTCCTTCTTCTTTTCTTTTAGCACTTGATACTTGCCCATCGCCACTTTCTCTGGGTTAGAGTTAGACTTGTTTACAAGTGTAATGTAAACGTTATCACAACTCGATTTTCGAATCGTGACACTATAATTAAGAAGGCATAATATTAATTAGATAAGAAAATTACCGTGTTTACTTTCTAAAATTATGTGTTGGTGGAAAAAAAATGATAAAATGAAATTCACAAAACTTATATTCCTACAATGATATGAACAACCATGCTAACTAAATGCAAGAGTTGAGGATCGGTTTCTTTAAGTAGCAATAGAAGAGTAAGAATGAACCTTGTTTCTCGCATGCCTGAGCATCTAGACGAGACGAGAACAAAATGGTAATAAGAGATTGCAAAGCCTTTGCAAAAGGAATAGACCATTTTGAGGAGTCGTTAGCAATGGAATCAATTTCCATGGAAAAATTACTTTGTACAATTATTAGGTTAAAAGTATTATTTCCTTTTATTTCATTTCATGTGGTATTTTTTTAGTACGTTGCAAAAATAATGTCAAGTTATTATAATTTAAAAAAAATTTAATTTAATTTTTTTAATGAAATAATTTACAAACAAATAAAAATCTAAGAATGATTCTGAATTATAAATTTTAAATATTTTTTTTAAATATCTTACCAAGTCAAATGGTGTTATATAAAATGAAATGAAGTATAAGTTTTGGCCAAATATTAAAAATTACATGGTATAGCCTAATTTTTTGGCTTTTAGGTTTATTGGTTCATGAACTTCGGAGATGAAAGGGTCGCAGTAGACTAAGTTGTTGATGGTGGATTAGTTCGCTGGAGCTACAGTAACTCTCCGGCAGAGATGAGAATAGAGTTCTGGACTATTTAGTTGGGTTTGTAGAGGTTTTTGGTGGCTTGTATGATGATTTTTATGGCGGTGGTGTTTGGAGATTGAGGATATTTTGTTGGAATTTCGTAATTCACTGGAGTGATTTCTCTGATGGGATCTTTTTGGTTCGAGAAAGAAAGGCGTACAGGGAATAGCCATGGTTGATGGTTTCTAATTTGTTGGCGTTTATTGGAGGTTGTTGGTTAGATGACCATGGTGTTCGGCAGGGATAGAGATAAGGGAGTGGGGTGTGGACTGGTGGACAGTGATGGTGGTAAGCTTGTTCGTATTCACCAGAGCGGCTTCAGATATTTTTATATATAAATATATATGTATATATTATATAATTATGTATAAAATATATAATAATGTTAAAGTATTTTAAAAAAGTTTGTATAATTTTATAGAATAATTTAAAAATATATATAAATACTTTTTTATATACATATACATAAATTTATAAACTAATGTACAACAAATATATGATGTCATATAAAGTTATATACCAAGTAAAAATGAGTTATGTAAATAAAAACTTTTTGGGGGCTATGTAGATATAATAATTTTGTTTAAGATGTATTTGTATGATATTTTTCTATAATTTATTTGAAAATCATTTTATTATAATACTGACAAACATTTTATTTTGGTAAAACTAATTTAGTGGGACCTTTACAATTTTAATAATAGGTTTGAACATGTATTCTTCATTGAAGATTCTACAATTAGATTAAATTATTATTTATTATTTTTTTAAATAATTTTCATTTGAATATTCTTCAAATATTTAGAAGTTTAATATCAATTAAATTTTGGTTATCAAAGGTAGACTAGCATTTATTATATACAACTTTTCTTTAAATTTACTTTAGGTTTAGAATTCTTTTACACCATATTTTACTTTGATTTGAAGAATAATAAGATTTAAATTTGCCTCATATATAGATTTTAAGTTATTTTGTGTTTTCGATTGATCAGTCTATGTATGTTTATTTAGTTTGTTTAATACATGTATGTTTTTCTATTGTTATTCTTAGCTTTGTCTCTAAATATTGGGTTTAGTTTTCGGCTTGTACAAAGTCATTATAGATTACCGAAAACAAATCTTAGTAAAATCCAAGAGAAAATCTAATATCAAGTATTTAAAATTTGAGAAGAAGTGATGTTAAAAAAAATTGAGTCAACTAGATGTTCGCTACTTTGATAATAAACAATCGAGTATTTAACTATCAGAAATTCAAAAAATTAATTATTTTTTTAAATCGTTCATAAAAATAAAATTATTTTTCAAGTTAAAAGAATTATAGATCTTAAGGTACACAAATGCGTTGCAAAGACTGCTTTCGATAACAAAAAAAAAAAACTTGGATTGAAACAAATTACTGGGGAATTACTATAAAACATCTTCTAAAGTTGAAGTCAATTGCAAAAGTATTATATACTAACTTACAACTTCAAATTATTATATTTACTTTAGAAAAAATGACTATGAATGAATTTGAAGTATCACACACATACTTTTTAGGGATTTATGATTCTCTAAGATATTTTTTTAAAGGCAGTTTTTGACACTTATTAGATGAGTTGAATAACAAAACAAGCCTTTGTTATTTTATTTATACACACGCTAATAAAAAGGCAAAGAAAATGAAAGGGTTCAATTTATCACTCATTTACACTCTTCAAACAAAAAAATTGAAAAGAATTTCCTTCACACTTTAATTTTTCCATGAAGAAATCAGTTGAGTCTCTTACAATTTAATTTCGTGAATTGTGTCACGGTAGATAAATTCCTAAAAAATACTTTAAATTTATAGAGGTACTAGGTAGCCTGCAAAGTATGAGTATGTTACTATAGATTTGATCATAGTTTATAATGGGGTGTTGAATTTCATTTGCCATTGTTGATATCAAAGAAAAAATATTATAATTTTATTTAAAGTTAATTGCTATTTTTAATAATTTATTGTTCTATTATACATTATTGATTAACGACTTAACATGATATACACGTACATCACATTATACTAACTTTTTTTTTTTTGTATAATCTGATAGCGAAAAGAATTAAGCAATTTTTTGAGTGGTGGGGATTTCTCACTCTAGGTTTAATATTTATTTTGGAACTTGATTAGTTTGGATTTTCATTTAAAAAAATTCTAGTTCACGAGGAAGCACTTTCAGTTAAATTTTACACTAGGAGGAGGTTTATCTAGAGATATTCTTTAAATGACTTAATAAGATAATTCCTTTTTTTAATCTGTGTATAATTTAAGCTCCATTAATATAAGTTAAATTTTTTTGATATATTTGCGTAATGATTCTTTCTGGTTTGTTTTTTTACCTTTTCTATGAAATGGCTATTTTACCCTTTTTCATTAGCTCTTAAGGCTATTTTTAGCCAAACATACCCCTTTATTATGATTTCAAAGTCTCCGTGGTGAGGTTACGTGATTAGGTGGTATGATCTGTAAGATTAAGCTTTACGTTGGCCTTAGTGGATACTAGGTCAAGGGAACCTCAAATCAATATTATGATAGTTCCATTGAGTTCAAAACGTCACATTTAGTGTGGTCGCATATTTGATTTGTGTTTAAGAATTCCAAATGAATTTTGAAGGTCTTTTCGGAGTTGGAATAATTTTTTATCTATTTTACTGTTGATGTTTCCAGTGGTTCATGAAAAGGTTTCACGACCCATAAAAATGGTGTCTTTAGTCCTGGAGTTGCTCGTGATTCTTTTGTGTTTTTCCTTAAACCTATTGATCGTTAAAACCCATTCCATGTGTGCACAGTATGAACCATAGGATATATCTTAAGAGTCCTAGGTGGACTCATGAAGAGGGGACTAAGTTTGATGTGTGTGTGAATTCATTCCACGAATCAACAGTACGACCCGTGGAATGTCCATGAGTCATTGGTCAACTCATCAAATGAGGTCTGCACCTGATCGGTCTATTTCGTTCTCCTGTGATATAACTAACAACTCCATGAATTGTGGAATAGATGCCCCGATCCATAGAATGACAATTTAGATTTTTGTGAAATGTTTGATGAAGGGAAATTTGGTAAATTTTCACTTTAAGGGTTCTATATAATTTGTTGTTTTCTTCCCCATTTTGAAAGCCCAATTTTACTCAAAACATATTGGGAAGATTCTTAAGCTATTTTGAGAAGTTTTGAAAGATGTTTTCAAGAATTAATTATTTGGGTAAGATTCTAAACCAAATTCTTTCTACTGTCAACAAATTAATCATGACTTCGTCACTTTGTTTATTTTTTAAAGATTCAAATGAAAATTTGTTTTACCTAAGTTTAAAATGGTAATTGAGGTTTTGACCATCGACTTGGACTCGATAGTTTTTTAATAAAATTTTATGTTTGAGTTTCTAAAAGTATAGGTGCCTTAATTTTTTTAAGAGTTCTCTAGATATGACTTAGGGTTTCAGATTTGACTTTTGGATTAATTTCTTAAGTTTTTATATGGAAATAAGGGTATCATTAGTCTTATTTTTTATGGGTAATTCATATTTGATTAGAATTTTCTATTTCAGAAGCTCCACAAAAGGCCAAGACTCAAGTTTGATAGTTTCACTTTCAGATTAGGGCAAGTTTAGATTTAATGATTCTTTTACAAAGTATTTAGGTATTTATGTGATAGTTTATGCAAGTAGGAGTAATGGAAGATTCTTAAGCTGTTTTGAGAAGTTTTGAAAGATCTTTTCAAGAATTAATCCTTTGAGTAAGATTCTAAACCAAATTCTTTCTACTTTCAGTAAATTAATCATGATTTCATGATTCTATTTATTTTTTGAAGATTCAAATTGAAGATTTGTTTACCTAAGTTTAAAATGGTAATTGAGGTTTTGAACATCAACTTGGACTCAATATTTTTTTTATAAAATTTTATCTTTGAGTTTCTAAAAGTATAGGTGTCGTAATTTTCAAGAGTTTTCTAGATATGAACAGGGTTTTAGGTTTGACTTTTGGATTAATTTTCTAATTCAGATTTGATATGAAAATAAGGGTATCATTAGTCTTATTATTTATGGGTAATTCATATATGGTTAGAATTTTCTGTTTCAAAAGCTCCTCTAAAGGCCAAGGATCAAGTGTGATAGTTTGACTTTTAGATTAAGGAAAGTTGAGATTTGATGACTTTTTTACAAAGTGTTTAGGTATTTATGTGATAGTTTTACGTACATAGGAATAATGAGGGTGCTTGTGTGGTGATATGGCAAGTATTCATTGGAGAACTACAATCAAGTATGATGGATTAAAACAAAGAAAAAATATATGTTGTGAAATCTCTGATTATTTATTTACTATTGAGTTGAGAGTTGTGTATTTTCTTAGATCCCGTGTGTGAGGTTTTGGTTGAATTGAGTTGATATGTTACTTCATATTTTACCTGTATGAAAACTTTATTTAATTTGAGGAGTTGATATACTTGTGTTTCCCTGTGTGGTGGCTTTATTGATTTATTTGAATTGAAATTACCATTTTCATCATTTATATGAAATTGTTTATTTGTTGATGATTTTAAAACACTTATGAAAATGAGGATCTTGACTCAAGTGATGGAAATGATATGAAAAAAAATAAAGAGGATATGATATGACAAGACACGATTAGAAATGTGTAATGATCCTTCCAGTCATTTTTATATTTTTTATACTTTTTGAATCTTAGAGCTTTTTTTAGCGGCCCTAAATCATTTGTAACTTATCGGGACCAGTGGTTTGGTTCCTAGGTCGTTTTTTTGGTTATTATGTCAGTTTTCTTAAATTAAAATCTTAACTTTTGATATCATTGACTCCATCAGCATTCCTTGAAAAGAAACTCGAGATCAAATTCCAAAAATTTCATTAGCTTCAAAACGTGACTTTTGATTTAGATGAACTCTTTATTTGTGTCCAAAAGCATTCGCTGTGATTTTATCTCGATTTGATGTGTTTTATGTATTTTTGAAGTTCAAAAGTTTGCCTTTAGTTGAATTTTGATGATCGAAGCTTGAAATTGAAATCAGACTGCACAATCAGCTTTGGAATGTCGATTTTGGTTAGGTGAGTTGTTCATTCGAGCCTCGGACTAGTCGGGTTCATTTGGGATACTCGATTGAAATTTATGGAATTCAGATCGAGGGTTGACTATAGTCAATATTTCATTGATATACTCTTGGATGAATTTTTTTTCTATGCCGTTGAGTTCAGAACATTGTTTTCATGCAATTTGCATATTTGATTTATGTTCATCAGATTCCTACTCATCTCGAAACATTGTTCGAAGTTTTGAAAAAGTGCTGAATTTGTTATCAAATGGTGCCGATTCTTGGCCTTCGCGATTGCGACCGTGTTATCACGATCATGTAATGCTGTGAGCAATGCCCTTCGCAATCGTTGATTGGTCTTCACAATCGTGATGCTTTGGAAAACCCGTTGACGTGTTTTCCTCTTCGCTATCTCAGAGCCCCTAATGCAATCATGAAGCATTCCCAGATTTTACCTCTGCATTCGCGGTGAACAGTGCAGTGATCGTGATGCATTGTTTACCTGTGTATATATTTTAAATCTCGATTTTTTCTTATTATTTCTCATATTCTTCACCCCAAAACTTATATTTTATCTATTGAATTCATGGGTCTCCATTATTGAGATTGGGAAGTATTGAAAAACATTTTAGATCTTTTTTCCATCATTAATTGTTAAGTTTTTACTCAAATTTTATTAAGTATATTCCAAAATTTCCCAAACTTTATCTACTCGTTTCTAGCTTAATTCTTCCTCATCTTAACTCTAAATTTTGGGTAAGAGTTCCTACGATGTGGGGAATATTTTGGTATCTTTTGTTAGGAGTTTCAGATACGCAGGCTCGTGGGCCTGCTTTGACTTAGATTTTGACCCCGATTAGAATCCTAGCTTTATGGTTGTCATTGGGTTCCTTTTAATGTGTAGATTATTGTTTTTTAGTTTCAGGATCATTCAGGTTCATTAGTGCATTTTTGAAGCTGACAAAGCTATCTTCTTCTGATATTTACGAGCTTATCTTCAGATGACAGTTAGACTATGACTTACTGATCTTAGACTTGCATTATGGGAAATAATAGTACTAATTAGTATTAATGGGCTAGGAATTCATAGGATTGGTACCCTCGACCCTGTATGCTTTTTTAGTACAGTTCTTGATTTTTGATTAGGTATTATATTTCAATGATAGTTTACCCTGTGACTCTGAGTGGTCTTTATTGATTTTAGAACA
>JBDJHY010172505.1:0-12297 GCA_039654485.1 Withania somnifera
TTTTTCTATCTCCATTGTATTTCGGAGACGATGTATATTATATAGCTTCTATCCTTGCTTCTCTACACTAGTGGTTCATTTGACATTGACATCAGGTCTTGGGTTTGTTCCGTAAACTTACTATTTTTCTTATATTTTTTTCATATTCTCCTGCTTTCACTGTAGTAGTCCTCCGCTTCGGCTACGGACTACATGGTTTGGTTCTCCTACTTGGGTATAGTAGGTGCCATCATGACTTGAGAAATCGGGTCGTGACATTTTCTCTTCCTCTAAAACTTCAAAACCTCTATTAAATTACTTGGGTCCTTGAATAAGATTGTGGGTGTAGTTGGAAACATTAATTCATCTATAGTTATGCATTTTTTGGTAAGTTTTCGTTTTAATTTCATCAAATTTAATTCTAAAAACCCTATTTATTCAGTTTATTCTTAAGTTTATTTCATGATTTCAAGCATCATTATTGCTCTTATTAGATTCAAACTTTGTTTTTAGTCCCCCAGAATGTGGAGAGCATTTTGATGACTTTTTTCGGTCTTTAGGTTTACAGGCCCGTCGGCCCGTTGGCCCGTTTTGAGCTAAATTTTGACTTGGGCTATTTTTATAGCTTTATTACTATTTTTGGACTCGTATTAATGTCTAGATAACGTTTTTATAGATACGTGATTGTTGGAGCTTCTTTGCAATCATTTGATTTATTTGGAGTATTCCATGCCTTTTTCTATGCTATATTTGCGAGTTCTTTGTCGGACGACATATATGCTATGTTTTTTATAATAGAGTTGGTCTATATGGGAGATATTTGTAAAAATAGAAATACTTGTTATTTGAGATTTCTTTGTTGGCACCTATTCTCATGTCCTCCCTTCCAGGCCGCTTCTTTGATACCTATTGTTATTATATTTGCAATTATATTTATCTTGAGAACCTAAGTTGTTTTTCCATAATTCTAAAGCATGGATGGTTTGGGTTTTAAAATAAATATCCAACTATGATATTTACCTTATGATTCTAAGTGGTCCTGGATATTCGACTTGTTTTGTTATCTTACTATAGAATTTTTTCCTTGGCAGCGCCGAAAAGATTAATTATGATATTTGGTGTATAAGCCTGTTTTAAGCATGATACACCTAAAATGGGTAAATTTGAGTTGATTGTAAAGTTTAGATAATAAAAGGCTAATGAGACACTGATCCCTATTTAGAGTTATTACTAGCCTTAGTTGCAGCCATGAGCTAGATGTTGATGTTATTTATGATATAGTCTCAATTGTGGCTTGATTTTGTTATTGACATTTAAACTAACATAGATGAGTTAGAGATCCAAACAGATCTTATTTTTATTGGGCATATGTTTATATCTCCTAAACCTTGTTATTTATGTTATATGATTACTATTTATTTTAGAGTTAGTTGTACGCCTGTTCCAGCTCTCCATGGACCCTGTCGATCAAGCATTGGTGTCGGAGGAAGGGTATATGGGGGATGAAGGTATAAGGGTTTCGTATGTAATGACCCCTTATGTTTATTTTCACAATAACTTATTTTCTTCTACTTTAGAGCATTCCTGTAGCGGCCCTAAGTCACTAATGACTTACTAGGACAAGTTTTTTCAGTTCTCGGTAGTTCATTTTGTCATTATATCCATTTACCTATTTTAGAACCTTTAATAATAAAATCATTGTCCCTAGTCGACATTTAATATAAATGATTTCGAAATAGAATTCTGACAGTTATATTAGCTCTAAAATGTGGATTTTAGTCTAAATGAGTTGTTACTTTGAGTTAAAAATATTTTTATTTTAGTTTGTACGAATTTAATTGTTTTATGTTTCCATTTTTGAGCTTGGGTGTTCATTTTTTCAACAGAGCCTCGGATTTAAATCTGACTACACCAGTAGCTTTGAAATGTCCAGTTTGGGGTAGGTAAGTTGTTCATTTGGGTTTCGTACCAATTGGGATAATTTTGAGTACTTGGTTGGAAAGGTAGAATTTTTGTGAAATATTGAAATTTTTCAACATTTTTTTGAATTTACCTGGAATCAAAATTTGTCAGCGTCATGCAATCTGGAATATCATTTCCATGAAAATTACCATAATTTTTTATGTGTAATTAGTTTTTTGTGCAGCTAAAATTTGTTCTACCTCATCGAAGTCCAGTGGCGCAATTGCTAATTTTCCTTGTAGCGCGATCGCGCTTTATATCGACGATAGTGCTAAAGAATGTAGCTAACTATTAAAGTTGGAAGTCCATACTTTCAGAAAATATTCATATTTTCTCCTTTTTAAAAGCTCTTAAATCTCCATTAAAATACACGGGTCTTTGTTTAAAATTGTGGGTGGATTTGAATACTTAAATTGATTCATTATTGTCTAATTTTTTGTAAGTTTTCACTTGAATTTCACTCTAAAAAACCCATTTCTTAAATCTTATTTCTTAAATATTATTTCATGATTTCAAGAATCATTCGAGCTCTGTTTAGCTCAAAACTTTTGGTATAGGTTCCCTACGATGTGGAGAACATATACCCTTTTTTGTCCTTCAGATCCGCAGTCCTGTGTGCCTCTTTTGACCAATATTTTCCCTCAATTATTTTTATAGCTTTTTGGGTATTGTTCTTCTCATATTAATGTCTAGATTATGTGTTCGATAGTTTCTTGATTGTTGATGTTCGTTTGCTCACGTTTGGATAACTTTGGTAAATCTGAGCTTTCATCTATACTGTATTTTCGTGTCCCTCATGGAAAGACAGGTAGGCTATGATTATTATTTTAGATTGGCTTTATATGGGAGATAATTATGAAAAATAGAAATCCTTGGGTTGGGATTTGTAGGTTGTCACCTATGATCGTTTCTTCTCTTTTCGTTTGATTATTGACTACGTATTTTTGTTCTATTTGCTATTATCTCTACCATGTGACCCTAAGGGGTCTTTCTATGACTCTAGAACATAGATGATGGGTATTATGGTTGATATCAATGATTCCTAGATATTTGTATTGGTTGTTATGCTTGTTATAGAATTTTTGTCTAGGTAGGGCCGATAGGATTCTTGAGATGTTTTGCATATGAGTCCGTTTTATGTATAATATTCCAAAAACTAGTACATTTTTAGATTATTAACCAGGTTTATGATACAAGTATTAGTAATGAATTAATTTTGTTACTGAGTTATTACTAACCTTACTTGCAACATGAACTAGATATTAATACTATTTCAGGTGCAATCATAGTCGTGGTTGGACTTTGTAGTTGACATAGTTGACATTAATGATGATATAGACCAGTAAGAGATCCGAATAAAGCTTATATTTATTTTAGTTACAATTATATCACATGAAACCTATTATTTATGCCATTTAATTACTATTTTTGCTTATGAGTTAGCTGTATGCGGGTTGTGGCCTCCCATGGAATTACTGATCTAGGCTTGCGGGTGAACGTAGAAGGGGTATATGGGGGAGTAGAGTTATATGATTTGAGAGCATTAATGTGGCTCCACCTATTAGACTCGAGGATTAGGGTAGAGGAATACTAGTTTGCATTACTATTTTCCCTCATATCATGCATACCTTGTTAGTCTCCATGTTTTCTAGCTGTACTCTCTTATAGGATGGGGTAAGACAGGGTTGCATTAATAATTGTGTGTGTTTTTAATTCATTAATTAATTTCATTTATGAGTATCATTCTTGGATTACATTGTCCTAGCCTTGTTGGTATCCACTTCAAGAGTCTGACACTCGGTTGAGTCGGATGTACCCTTCTTACCACAATAGGGCTTATTAGGCGGGAACTAATAATTTTTTTATGGACTCCATCCATGAGGCCATAGAACAATGTGTGGGGTTTATCACATTAGCTTTGAGATGGACTAGGGAAGGTGGCTTATCCTCAAATGTGCTAAGTATGTGATATTGTAGTTAATAAAGATTCATATTGATATTGGTTTGTCTTTGGAACATTGGTAATGTTGATTTGTAAGTTCTATCGGTGGTATGATAAGTGGTATATGGCTGGGCATATTTCATGATTTCCTCTCACACCTCTCTTTGTTATTATACTTGTTGTAGTTAGCTTTCTTCACAATCCTTTTAATTGATGTTACCGGCATACTAGCACTTCTTTTATTTGTTGTACCTCTTATTAGTTGACCATGGATTCATGTACTTTCTTCCACTTGTTTGCCTAATTCATCCTTGTCATAGCTATTATATAGAGTATATTACTTGCTTTTTTTTCTATTACCTAGGTTTCCTTTCTGTGAATCCTTGTTTGACTTCCGTGACCTGTTTGCTTTATCTTTCTATTTACTTCTCTTATTTCTTATATATTCTCAGTCGTATAGCCTATTAGGTACTGTTGTTTTTTGTACATATACATAACTTGTAACTATTTTTTGTACATACCCTAGTACGAGTGGTCAAGGTTGAATCTAATCTGTTCATAGATGTATTGTCGAGGTAGAAAACTACTGGTGTCCTGAGTTGATCTTTTATCTTTCTTATCATCTATTATCTATTATTGTACCTATACAGATGTTCTATTTCCATTTTCAGATATTACACTTTTGTATTAGTGGCTCATTATGTTAGGTTTTAGGATTTTATTTGATTTATTATAGAGTTCCGCTGTCACGACCCAAAATCCAGGTCATGATAGCGTCTATAACCCTCCTATAAACAAGTCTATCCCTACAACCCGAATCTACGAAGAATGGGATATAAACTCTCGAAACATCCAAAAAAGAGAGATAAGGCATAAGCATAAACATAAAAGAACGGAAGCAGAAGGAATACATACTTATCCCAAATCCCAAAACCTGGTGTCAATGACATATGGAGATACTATACAGAATACCCAAAATATAGAAAAACAAAGTAAACCCTACAAAAGTAATACAACACAGGGCCTACCATAGATAAAATAAAGCAAGCTGAGGTCAAGGAAACCACAGTCGGCTGAGACGACGAAGCTCACTGTAATCTCTACAATCAACTGAATCTACTCTATGTCATTAAGACGTCTCCAATAACCCCTATTGGTATCTACACAATAGAAAAGATACAAAAGTGAAACATGAGTACCAAACAAGGTACCCAGTAGGTATCAGCGATCGACTTCTCTAAAAGATAATGCAAGCAATAAAGGCAAAGAAGTAAAACATGTCGATAATTGTAGGAAAGTGGTAAAACTAGTAGTTAAGCAGAAATGTAAGGTATTGGAAATGCAAGTATAGATCTACAGGAGCTAAGCATTGTAAAAAAATAAACAGTTACAAGTACCCGAAAACCTGAAAGCAAAGTATGGAAAGGTACCTACACTCCAGCTCAGCCAAACCACACAAACCATATTACAATATGTGAATGAACCATTAATAAAGAAAATGAATTTGTAGGGTAAAACTAAGTAAGGAAGAGAAAATAAACACAACAATTTTACCTGGCATCCCATACCACCAGTAAGTAAACACAGTACAACAAAAAGCACTGTGACTCCCCATTTAAGCCCGGTGGGCACACACCATACAAAGGAAATATATAGGGGTGCCGGAATGTAAAGTGGAGCAATGTCATAATTGCCAATAACCTGGCCCTCGCCCTAGTAGTGCCAAATCCTAGGGTCTCACCCACTATCAGTACAAGTAACTTGTACCTCACCCTCATAGCACCTCACCCTCATAGCACCAAAACCCTAGGCCTTAACCTATATTAGTGCCAGTAACTAGAGCCTCGCCCTCACAGTACCAAAAACCAAGGCCTTTCCCCTATCACTGTCATTAACTAGGGCCTTGCTCTTATAGTGAAAAAACCTGGGGCGTCGTACCCTATCAGTGTTAGTAATATAGGAGTCTCAATAAAAAATGACAATAATAATAAAAATAATAATAATAATGAGAATTAAACAAAGTATTCGATTGTCCAATGTCTACCAGCAAAGAACTCATCTCACCACACTCGTCATGCACCAACTAGGATAGTTCCCAAGGTCTGGGGCCTAGACATAGTGCGGTCAGGACCTGGGAATACAACTATTCACCCTCGATTCCCTCTCACGGGCCCCCAAAAACTAAAAGGGTATAAGTAAAAAACATATCAATAAACCAATAAATCCAACCCACACTATTATTGATATCATAAGAACAAATAATTATCCAGTCTACAATACACATAAAATAATCCTAGCCTACCTGGATACCAACGAAAGTCCACAAAATGTGCGTGCCATTGACCCGAATCTCCAACATAGTCAATATCACCTGAAACTATACAATGATGAATCCAGGGATCAAAAATTAAAAATGTGACCCATATTATTATTAGCAACCTTAGTCTAAAAGCAAGCCCCACAACCTGAAAAAATAAACCAAGTATACTAGCACGAAGCCCTTAGCTCGGGGACTCATGGTCCAAATTTGAGATTAAGGTGATAACAAGTTAAAGCATAAATGAGGTTTAAGGTAATAAAATAAAAATTATTTTATATAAATAAAGAAAAGCAAAAAGAACATAAAATACCTAAAAAGACTAGCACCACTAACTCGCACGAATACACAACCAACTCCGCAAAACTCCCCTGGTTTTTAAACACCCCAAACCCATCTCACAAACTCAATACAAAGAAGTAAAACCAGAAGAAAAATGCTGGAAATGAATCAACCCCCTATTTATAGACTGTAGAGGTCGCTGGGGCAACCCTGCCACTGCGGCTCCCTAGGAACAGGGGCAAGGGTGGCTCCTGTTTGTAGGGGTTACCATGCCAGGGCGAGGAAGGGGTTGCACTGCAGCCTATAACCTGCAGCTGCACTTTTTAAAAAGGGAAAACTCTTAGGGGATTAAAACCAGTATATTAAGTCAAGTTTATTCAAAGAAAAAGTGCATATTTCAGTGAAAACTCACTACAGACTCAACGAAATCATCAAAATGACTAATTTAGGCCATTTAACAGCAAAGGACCTCAAATTCAAAAGGATCAACAACTCCAAGCTAATGAGTTTCCAAAAACATATTCAAAATGAGCTTGAGCACCAGGAAGTGAGCCAATGACTCAACTAAATCCCAAGTCAAATGATTCGGTAGAAAGTGAGCTAACTTGATCAATCGATCCATGATGACCCAAATACAGTCAAATTCTCATGAAGTATGGGCAAGGCCTGTAACAAAATCCATGGTAACCCACTCCCACTTCCACTAAGCAATAAAGAGCCTCTGGTATTCGAACTTTACCTGCTGAAAGTTTAAACACCAAGACACTAAGGGCATAATAGACCGCCTCATACCTCCATAACCGGGTGGATAAAGTACCTAGAGCAATGGGCCTCATGCAACAAAGTCTGAATTGAGTCACCAACCCTCAAAAAAGCAAAGTGGCCATGAACCACTAATATATGATTAGACTCCACACTAGACCAATTAGAATTACCTTATAAGACCCTCTCCCTCAATTGTAATAAATGTTGGTCCTCATACTTGCACTGTTGGATCTAGTCAAATGAAGATGATCTGGACTCAATATAGGAAATAATACACTCTGAACTGAAAGATCAAACATAACAATTCTGCTGGCCAACATCTACACTTCCCAAGCCAATAGCCTCTCAAAAATAGGAACTTTAACTATGCTATCCAAGCTCCCCACCTTTCGGCTCAAGGAATCGACAACCACGTTAGCCTTATAGAGAATAGTCAAATCATAGTCCTTTAGGAGCTCAACCCATCTCTGCTGCCTCAAGTTAAGCTCCTTCTAACTCAGGGCCTTGCCCCCTATCAGTATCAGTAACGTGGGCCTCGCCTTCATAGTTTTATATAAGAGTCTCAACACAAAATGACAACAATAATAAAAAAAATAGAAATGGAATTAGACGAAGTCTCCAATTTTCCAATGTCCACCAGCTAAAACTCATCTTACCACACTCATCGTGCAACAACTAAGATAGTTCCCAAGGTCTTGGGCCTTGACACAGTGCGATCAGGACCCGGGCATACAACTATTCCCCCTCTATGCCCTTTCACGGGCCCCTAAAAACTAAAAGGGTATAAGCAAGAAACATATCAATAAACCTATAAACCCAACCCACACTACTAGCGATATCATAAGCACAAATAATTAGCCAGTTTACAATGCACATAAATAATCCTAGCCTACCTGGATGCCAACGAAAGTCCACGAAATGTGCGTGCCATTGACCCGAATCTCCAACATAGTCAATATCACCTGAAACAATACAATTATTTGAGGGGTATTTAGGCTCATAAACCATAATTTTTCTCATAGCATAAGAAATCACACGACCCTTCTTCATCAAAACACTATCCAAACCAATACCAAAAGAATCACAATATAGCACAAAACTTTCACCCTCAACCTATAATTTTATAATATCCGCAGAAGTCAAAAAATTTATAAGACTATGAAAAACGCTCTCAGAATTATGGGACCATTGGAAAGGAACCTCCTTTTTTATTAGCCTAGTCTATAGCATTCTATAAAAGACAATCCATAAAAAATACCAATAATAACCTACAAGACCCACAGAGATATGAAACCTAGTAGGAAAATAACAATCATCTTCAATATTATTTAGATCCACACTAATACCCTCCATAGAAACCACATGTCTAAGAAATGCGCCTAACTCAAGGGAAACCTCACACCTTGAAATATTGGAAAAAAGCTGATGATATCTAAATGAATGAACCATAGTTCTCAAATAGAGCTTATGATCCTCCCTACTCCAAGAAAAAATTAATATGACATCGATGAATACAATAACAAACAATCAACATAAGGCATGAATCCGTTGTTCATCAAATCTAAAAGATATAACAAGGAATTAATAGTGTCAGTATCGATTCCAAAGTGTATTCTTTAGAATATCCTCTGTCAGAATCCGTAACTGGTGGTAACCTAACCTCAATTTAATCTTAGAGAAAATGTTTGAATGCTAAAGTTTATAAAACAAATCGTCAATACAAGGCATCAAATACTTATTCTTCACATTTAGGCTATTTGGTTGTCTATAGGGATTATATATGCATAGACTAATGCTTATTCTTTACAAAATAAAAAGTAACACCCAGCGTTGAAACACTCATCTAAATAAAATCTTATTTAACAAATCCTAAAGCTTAGTCTTGGATATGATGACCCTCATCGTCATTTATGGGAATTAGACAATGTTCTGTATTTTATGGATTTTAGTAGCTTCTCTAAATCATTTATTTATTACAAGGATAGATATTCTAATTTCCTTGCAGCTCAATTGACATTTGTCTCACTTTATTTATATTAATGCATAGAACTATGTACTCGTTGACTTTAGTATATTTTCCTTAAAGGCAAGATCAGAATCAAACTCTGATAGTTTTGTTAGCTTTGAAATACCAAATAAAGTCTATATGGATCATAAATTCATGTTTCGGTGATTTTATTTTGAGTTTATACTAAATTGTAGTTTTTGAGTTCATTAAGGTATAATTTAGAGCTTGGGCGGTCTTTTGATATTTGGAGGTCAGAATTGAAATTAGACATTTCCATAAGATCCGTAATGGTGATTGTACACTAGTTAAAATGTTGGCTTCTTTCATTGAGTGCCCAGTGTCATTTTGAGTACCTTGGTTGATTAGTGCAAACTTGTGATTTCTTGGTTTTAGGGGTATTTTTCTCGAACAACCTCAGTTGATCATTTCAACGATGTCATTATATTTTAAATATCAATTTCATGCTGTGTAGATAATTGGTTTATTAAAATTGGACTTGAAATGCTTATTCTAGACCATCAAAGATCATGGTTTGCAGGTGTTGTGCAATTGCAAACATAGATCGCCCAACGAGGGGTTAGGTCAAACCTGTGAGGTCTTCACATCTACCTTGGTTTTGCCCCAAAGAGGTCTCCCCGACGACATAGGGGCTGGTCCTGCGAAGAAAGTCATGGGGACACAAGGTCGCCTCAATGTCCCATTTTTCTGCCCTAACAACCCTGCCCCAACAACCTAATTCCTCCCTGCAAGAGTTACAGAGCTATAAATAATGGAAAGCCCTTTAGTTGATTCTTTCTTGAAAGTTTATTTCCATCTATTCTCTTAATTTCTATGGTGTCTCTATGGAAAATTCATCAAGTGTTATAGGGAAAGTCCTTTAAAGTTTCCCTCATTATTCGCCACTCCCGTTAAGTATCTTTCCTTATTAGTTTCATAATTGGGTTTCCTCCATTGAAAAACAAACTAAGAAAAACATTGGATTTTTATAAATATCTGAGTTTGATGAATTAATTCTCGTTATTTGAATTATTCTACCATGTACTTATTGTTTGTTCATTGAATTTCATTGTTCTGTTCGTAAAGCATGAATCTTTGCCCCTTATAATGAAATATATCTTGGGCTGATTTGAAGCACTTCCCTTTCATGAATTGTGCAAATTTTTTAAGCACGGGTCAAAAGTTATTTTAGAAATCATATGGAAAAGTATACTTTAAATTCTGGCGAGGGGGCACTATGGGCCCATTTTAGTCCAGTGTTAGGCTAAATCGGAACTTAATCTAAATCATTAGACTAATATTGATCCCTAGATTACTAATTCATATGTATTGCAGACCATATGGTATTAGTGTGTTGAAATTTTGATTTGAAAAAAAATATTCGTCGGAAGATAGGTATGATCCATGGGGCTATCTCTGGGTAAATAGCTTTTATAATTTTAATAAATACATTCCATGGGCTGGGTTTCTAGGTCTTTACCATATACTTTTGACCTCTTCATTTTTTCATCCCCCATTAGTTCTCTGTATTTGTGTTTGGAAAAATATGACACCACGACATAGAATTGTCCTTGTGATGGCTTTAGGGTGACTCTTGAAGTAGTATAATGCCGATGTTTGGGTTGGTTTTGTGTTTTGCCCTCGGGTTTGGACTGTTGTATTTTGTTGGTAGTGGTAGCTTAGTTGCGCATGTGCAGGGTGTAGTTTGGCTATAAATATGGATTATTTTGATGTTTTGTGCATTCATTCTACAAAAGGTTGAGCCACAGAGTTAGTTTTGAGGAGTGCATCGGGGTCGGCGCTTGTATCACCACTTGATTCTGATGTCCTTGAGTCTAGATACAGATAGTAAGATTTAATAATGGATAATGAAATAATATATTATAACTTGGAATATTATTAGAATAATATAAATTAATGGATCTTTTAGCATTCCAGATTCGGTAGTGTATCGATCACCCGATATTACTATTTTCACTTGTTTTTGTCCAGGATTCACAGCTTGACACCAAGAAATATCGTTTGACTTATTAATGCTTGTACTTGAGTATGACTATGTTCAAAAAAGAGTATATTTGCTAGAACTTGAGTCTATGTTGAGTGGTAACGAGTATAGATTTTAGCCACTTATCAAACCACTAGTTTTGAGGCTTTGAATATACTTGTTCCCCTTAGTACGTTGGTGTTACCACTATATTTAGGCATTGAACACCATGAGTTGATGAGATTACGACTTTATGATTCTATTATTATGAGGAATTGGATGCTAGACCGTGAGACCTTTCAGGCTCTATGACTTGAGGATGTGAGATTATGATTACATTAGAGATTGTACGTGGTTGGCTTACCTCCATGTACCTTTCTTGTGGTCTACGACCAATGGAGGTGGGGTATGAGATAGAACAGGGATGTATGAGAATTAAGAATAGCCTTCAAGGATCCTTCCTACTGGGCCTATGGGTTCTAGAGAAGGAACATACTCAGGACTTCGTACTTTGTGGTTTGTATTTACTTCTTGCACTTGTTTTATTAGTTGTACCCTTTGTAGTATGTGGATGCTTATGGGTGAGCGTGTTTTCTGTGTATGCTGCCATTCTTCTAGGCATCTGCTAGTGTTAATTTATATTTTGTATTTACTATTTAATTATCATTATTGTTTATATGTGAGAAGGTCTTGATATGTGGGGTATTTGTGTGAGGTAATTGATTATTCCTTCTGTTCTTTACTTTGAGCTTACCGATAAACCGTCCATGTTCCCTCCTTCTCTACATTTCCAGCTCTTCATTACTTACTATTGTTTTTTATATATATCATTACAATGGATAAGAAAAAAAATATAAAGCAGAAGGACTATAGAAGTAAGTTGCACGCCAAGCTCACCCTATAGCTATGAACAAAAGGTAAGCGCACAATCAGCGATCTGAATCACGGACGATGACCTGTACTCGGATCTGCACAATGCAAGTATAGTATGAGTACAAGTCGCCGAAGCAACCTGTACTCAGTAGGCTTCGAGGGCCCACTGAGCACATAACATAAATAAC
>JBDJHY010172542.1:0-12297 GCA_039654485.1 Withania somnifera
ACCCTAATGTCGTTTTCTTAATAAAAATACAAGAACAAATTATATTATTTATCAAGTACTCACTGAGGCGATTATACCACATACACGCTGATTGTTTTAGACCAATGATCGTTATAATCTGATTAAGTACATACCTCGAGACTTTGAACGATATATTGCAGGAAATTTAAATCCTTCTAAAACTTTCATGTAAATTTCATTATCAAGTAAGCCATAAAGATATGTTGCAACCACATCCGTGAGATGTATCTCAAGATTCTCATTTACATCTAAATTGATAAGATATCGAAACGTTATTACATCTATAATAGGTGAATATATTTCTTTATAGTCGATCCCGGGTCTTTGAGAGAAGCCTTGTACCGCAATCTCATTTCTCTCATTTCTTTTTTGTACAAAGACCCCTTTATAGCTAATTGGTTTTACACCACCGGGGTTTGCACTATAGGTCCAAAAACCTTACGTTTAGCAAGTGAGTTCAATTATGATTGAATTGCCTCTTTTCATTTTGGCCAATCACATCTTTGTTGGCATTCCTTGACAGATTTTCTCATTGCCCTGCATAATATTAAGTGCAATATTATATGCAAAAATATTATCCACCGTAGTTTTTTATAGATCTAAATCTATTCCATCACTGGTAGAACTTATTGAAAGTCCTTCATTTACTTAAGTCTCGGCTTTACTAATTTCTGGAGGAACATTACGATTAATCAAACCTTAAACCTCTTCGTGAGATTCTTTCACAGTTCATTTTGATCATCTTTCCCGCTTCTTTTCCTAGATTTTTTATATTTCGAACCAAATGTTCTACCACGCTTCAGGCGTTTTCGGGACTCAGAAACTATAACACTAGTGGATGGTCCTTCTAGGATAACGATTCGAATTGATTGACATGTAGAAGATATGAATTGGTTTTATTCCATTGTTTCATTTAATTTTTACTGTGTTAATCCATAAAATAAAACAACTTCGTACTAATTCTTTCCTTCCTTTTATACATGAAACCTCTGTCCGAATTCGATGCACTCCTCACTTGCATTTTCCATGGGAAAATCCCAAATGGAGTCAAGCTCCAACAAGTTCAAGTTTGAAAAAATCGAAAATGGAAGTTAATTTGAAGAAATGAGCCAAAGTCCATATAAATTCTAATTGGTCCCAAGGCCAAAAATTTTAGGCCTAGTTTTCTATTCCTCTCTCTATTTATTCATTTTGTATAAATTATGATTAGTTATAAATTTATTTGATTACTTGTACTAACATTTTAAAAACTAATTTAAATGAATTCCCACAAGTTACCATTTTTGTATTTTATTTCTCTTTTTCTCTCCTTATTATTGTTTTCATGTTATTGAAAATAAATGAGGAATAAGTTTTAATCAATCTTTTCTTATAGAAAATTAACTTATAATCTTCAAAAGGAATGGTATTTTCTTTTAAAGGGATAGTAGCTCATATTTACATAAAAGAGCAAATATTTTTTCCTTAATCAATAATATTTCAAAAGTTTCAATTTGTGTTGTCAAAACGTAACCTTTTCCTTTATATAAACTTGCACCATCTTTTTTTAAAAATTCAACTTCTTTCAGATTTCGATAAAATGGCCTTACCTACTTCCTTTAAGTAAAATCAAGCCCCAATAAGTGTATGTTTTTTCAAATATCTTGAAATAATTTAGGTAATTTCAATTATTTCGCAAATCGATTACTTTATGTTTTTGAAATATTAAATCTCCTTTTCTTCAAAATTGCTAAGTGATCATATTTGTGAATTTAACTTTAATTTACCTATTTTGCATAACCTAGCCTATTCTCATTTATTCGTGAACTATGATCAAGTAAATTTTGCAAAACAACTTAATTCAAGTTTCTCTTAATAAAATAGACTTGATTTGGATTATTTTCTTAAATGATAAATGTCATTCCTATCTTGAAAGAAATGCTTTGATAGCTTTTTGGCTATTTTTGTAAATTTAATCACTCCATTCCAAAATTATCTTCCTTTCACAATCATAAAAAATTTCTATGTTTGCAAATTTAGTAAAGAGGACTGTTTCATAACTTAGGCAAATTCTCAAAAATTTGCAAATATAATCAAGGAATTTTTAAAAATTAATTATTTCAAGGAGTTAGTATTTGGTCAATCCTATTTCGGGATGTTCCCGAGGTGTCTTAAAAACCTTCCTCGTGACATTACCAGAATCCGTATCCGAAATTTCTAAAATTCAAGTTTTGTTTCTGTTTGGAAAATTTAATTTTTTTTTGTAAAAGTTTCCTTAATTTCTTAAAAAAAATTAAGTGGAAACTCTATCTTATTTTTGAATTATTATTAAAATTTTGCTAAGTTTTGAAGTAATTTGAAAATTTTGAAGTCATCAACATATTTTTTCTAAATCCAAAAAGGAAAGATAAAAAAATAGATATAATAAAGATGGTGATTCTGATGAGAATTCGTTTTGATTCTAATCAAATTTTACTAACTCTTATTTTACTAACAACATTTTATATGTCCCTTTATGTGTTTTACCTTTCTTTACTATAAACTGTCATTGCATTCAGGGCATAACAATTTCACCAACCGGAAAAATAGATGTTAGGAAAGGGTTATTACACGGACCCGCAATTACCTCCTTCAGAAAAATACACAAATTTATTTCAGAGGCTTTAAGTGAATAGTTGGTTCGGGTCTTCCAACAGTCATTTACAGTCTCAGCCCAGATAGTCTTTTCAAAATAACTATAGTATAATTAGGATAGAGCGGTGTCAAATCCTTTCGTACTAGACTTTTTTTACCTAGGACAACCCATTGCAGAGGGTATTAGTCCCATTAAAGACCACCTTGTGTCTAATTTACCCACGACTAATAAAAGACAATCATCAAACTATTTGATAATTTGAAGGACATGTATGCTTAATCGTACGAAAAATTATCCTTTGGATTGGAAATTTATTTTATATTTAAGAAGATCTTCATCTAAAAGGCGTTCGAAAATTCAAGAATGAAGAACCTCTAAGGCATTTAGTTTAGGGTCGTTCCCCTGGATGAGACTGCTTTTGTTTATTCTCCTTATCCTCATTGTGTATCCCTATTTGATTTATTTGTATAAATATGTTTTGAGGGAAGTGGAACGTCTTGCTACAACATACAAGTTTTTCAAAATATTAGGCTTACCTTTGGCTTAAAAAAGAAACAAAAAGGCATGCTTTACTATGTTATATTTCTTTACGTGCTATATGCATTGTTTGAATTAAAGGCAAATTGATCCACTTTATTTTCTGTAGAACCAATTAGGAAAACATTTACCTATGTCTACTAACCATTTACCTTGAGCCCAGGTACATGAGAAAAGCAGATATGCCAAAGGATCAATTTAACGGTGGTGTATATGTTCTACTTTAAAATTGTTGCAAAGGCCATGTTCCAAGGACCATGTCACAAAGATGATACCACAAGGTCCATGTCACAAAGACCATTCCTCAAGGACCGTATCGCAAAGACTATGCCATAAGGGCTATGTCACAAGGTCTATGTCTCAAAAACCATGGTGAAAGGACTATGTCGCAAAGATCATGTCACAAGGACTATGTCATAAAGATCATGTAGAAAATACCATGTCACAAGGATCATATCGCAAGTACCATGCTGCAAGAGCCATCATTCAAATTTACCGCATGCAGATTTATTTATCGGTGTATTTATTTATCGTACACATCATATTTCCCTCTTTGACTAGTTTCAAGAATGATGACATCAGAGGGCATCTCTAAGTAACATTTGATGTACAATATCTACCCCAAATCAGGTATCTATTGAAGCGTGCAGACGGTGGAGTCTAACATAGAGTATATTTAAAAAAGTATCAACTATCAGATATATGTTAACACGTAAAGACGATGGAGTCTGGCGTGAAGGGTATCTGAAAAGGGCATCATTATCATTCCACAAAAAGGCATCATCAACATTGCATTATCAGTAATAAGAATTTAGCATCGTCATTCCACAAAAGTCATCATCAGCATTTCATCCCCGCCAACAAGAACTAAGCATTGTCATCCAAATTGAGATGAGTGTATGTCTGAAGAGTGCCTTTGGAAATGAATGGAAATTATACAAGGTGTTGGTGTTTATGAGAGCTGCAAGTCAAAAGGAGCCCTATAAGTCGCAACGGTTTCTGAGACTAGATAATGGAAAAGTTGTCCAAGATCTAACGATTCAATAGTTACTTATAAGTCACAATGATTTCCAAGACAGGATAATGTGCAAGACCAACTAAGTTGACAGCTTGGAAAGCTATTTATAAATTACAACAACTTATGAAATGGATAATGTACTGGAAACTTCAAATTTCCAAACTCAATTATCATCTATATGCCACTAAGATATCGAAAAATCTGGTGATGTGCAATGTTGAATATCTGTAAGATGCAATTGCATCAAAAATTTAGATCATGTGCGAGATTATCCACGAGTTAACAATTTAAAAGTATCTATAAGCCACAATTATATCCAATATTAGATGATGCACCAAATCCTTTTCAAAACTGACAACTTAAGAATGAACATAAGATACAATTTTATACAACGTTAGTTGAGGTGCAAGATTCACTCAAGGATTGACAATTTGAGAAAATCTATAAGCCGCAATTGTATCCAACATTAGATGATGCGCCCAGTCTATCCCCAAAAGATTTGCAATTCAAGGGACATCTGTAAGTCACATTGTATTCCAAAAACATGGGATACTCAAACTTACCATGAAGGTTATGTATACATATTTCGATTATCACAATCTTAGTAGTATTTCCAAAAAGTTCAGTGCCTCTCATTGCCAAGAAGGCACTAGATCTAAGATATTTGAAAGTTTATCGAGCATCTACCTCATTACAATGTGTTATCCTCATTACCATGAAGACCAGTCTGCATTAATTGCTAAGAAGGCATCGAATCTAAGATATCTAAGAATTTATTAAGAATTCACCTCGTTACAATTAGGACAAGTGTTGGGCCTGACATTCTATTACGACTTGATGTATTTTTATATCCTTTCATATATCCCATATTCCTATGAATTCCTTATGGTTGCTATAAAACTTTAGGAAACATGTACTTTAAATATTATCTATAAGTCGCGAGATATCCTAAATTGGATGATGTGATAGATTACCCAAAATTTCAATGGTGATATATAAGACACAATAATGATGTGCAAAATCTCCTGAAATAAACTGATGGTAATATATAAGTCGTTGTCATATCCATAGATAGATGATGCTTAAGAGTAACCCGAGTACTCATACAAGACTTAATCAGAGAACGCTGTCTATCTTCTCGCAAAGCCAAAAGATGAAGACGATCGAAAAACATTCTGACAATAGCAAGACTTTTACAAATATCGTAAAAGGTTCATTCCTCCTATCTTGAATTACTTTACTACTAATAAAGTTTATTTCTATGTGTCGAGAGCATTCATAAAGATGAAATTCTCAAAGAAAAATATAGGTGTGAGTTATTCCAAGATGGATACAGTACGTTATGATAGCTTTCTCCTATGTTGAGTTGGAGGAGACTGACATTTGAACAAATTCAAGTCGAGGAAGACTTCAGGAAAACATTCACAAGAATTGTATGGAATGTTGTCTCTCTATTTTGAATAACTTTACTACTAATGAAGCTTCGTTCAATCTTGTTAAGAGCATCTATGAGGATGAAAATCTTGAAAACAAATCCACAAGTACGTACTACTCCAAAATGGATACAGCACAATGTAGAACTTTTTCTTAGCAACAAATTGGGGCATAGTCCGAAGAAGAATATCAAACTCTCTAGACGTGAGTCAACGAATAAATTCCACCACCATCAAACCACACACTTATCAGAAGGCATGTAGATATTATTATTATTATTATTATCCTCAGTCTTAGTTTCGCATCCAAGATAATCCCTTGACTCCTCCTGAAAGCAATTCCATTTTCTTTAAAACAAAGTGACGATACACCAAACAACCTGGAAATTATGTCTGTGTGAACTCTTAATTATAAATGTATGGGGCCCTACATTTGTAATTAAGATGATTACAAGCCTCATTTCTTTACTCATCCATCTATCACTCATTCCGAGCCAAGGTCGCCTTAACATAACAAGTTACCTTTTACATCGATTACGAACTACAAGTAACCTGGTTCCCTTAATTTTGGGATATGTAGGCAGGGATGTGTGTAAAAACTCGGTTGCATTCCACCCCCACCCCACCAAACATTTCTCTATTCCCAACTTTTAAATCTCACCAAAATTTAAAATAAGAAAAGTTTGGTAATTTTTAGAAATCGTACTTAAACTCAAGGTTCATGACCTACAAGTGGCCTGAATTCTCATGTAACCTGGGATATATAAGGAACTCGATACTAGATCCATAAATTCTCAAAGTCTGCACCAAATCCCTTTTAGAGATGAATTGAGTGGTCGGTAAAAATTGAGTTTATCAAATTCTCTTTACCAAGAATCTCTTTCATCGACCCTAAGTAAACGGAGGGGCGGTTATCGACACTTAAATTTTACCCTCCATATTCTAAATTAATTTTTTGAGCTTCTAATAATTTAAATAGTGTTGAAATAATTATTTTTGTAAAGTTAAAGTATTTTTAAAATTAATTTCAGGCTGAATTTGTCATCTCTTAAGTTTATATATTTTTTTTGTTTAATTATACGAAATTATATAAGTTTTACTTGAGAGATATTTTGAAAATCGTTTGATGAAAAATACTTAATTTCCTTAATAACTAGTTTGAAATTGGAAATTAATTGCATAATTAGTCTTGTGATTTTAAATAAAACAACTAGGCTTAATATTGAAATAATTATTTTCCAATTCTTGAATTTAGAAGATCATTTAATTAACTGGAATCAGATTTTTCTTTATTTTGATTGACCAAATTTTGTCTATTAATTTAATTTAGGTCATTTTATTAATTTAGTTGAAACCCCAATTACACCTTTCTTGAAAACATACTTCAGCCCCAATTTCAAACCAGCCTTTAGCCCAATATTAAAACCCATCAGGCCCATTTTCTACCCAACTGACCCGGCCCACCTTCCCTTTAAACCCCAACACTTACCTTTCTCCTCCTATTCTTAACAACAACAAAACCAAGAAAACCCTAACTCTTCTCCAGCCGCCCCATTTTTCCATTTCAATCCCCCACATTACAAGCCTAGACAAGACAAATTAACCATTCAACAGGGGGCATTTGTCAAGTTTACAGTTGTACGAAGGAAACGATAATATTCTCTCCAATTTTAGATCTTTCTCTTTTTGTATATTTTCTTCAAAAAATGGTATAATTCCTACCTTTGTCATCTCACAACCTTATCCTTTAAGAAATTTTGAATTTCCAAAGTCCCATATAAAAAATTCACCCCAAAATCCCTCAATATCTACTCCTATATAAACCCCATTGTTTCCTTTTATTTTGGGAAGAGAACCCCCAAAAGTGTGGGATTTATTGGGTAGAAACTCCTCTTTTTTATGGGTTTTTCCTGTCGCCCCCTGAATTTCTGAGATACTCATTGTTCATTGTTTTGGAAAACCGGGGGCAATAGTTTAAATTTTGTTCGATTTTGAGGTTTTGCATTGAAGTCGAAAAGTGGTAGAAATCATACTCAAGATCGTCGTCCTAGTTCGCTTCCCCGAAAAAAGGTAAATACTTCTCCAGTTTTGTTTCTCTAAACTAGATGTTGTTTTTGGGTCCAATATGAGTGTAATTTTATTTTTGTTTCTACATGTAAGACTTTGGGTTGAGGGTTTTATATAGGCTGGATAAGTTTGTCTCAAGATAAGTTGCTAGTTATGAACTGTATGCAAGTTAAATGATAAAGTAGTTGATAATGGCATGTTTTGACCTTAGTTGTTCATTTGCACAAAGGTTCTATATCAAAATCTCATTTCTATAACTAAGTGTAGGAATTCTATTTTTATGTCCTGATTTGTTTTAATATGAAGTATGAGTTTTTAAAATATTTTGAAGTTGGTTTGGGTTTTCTACTAAAAGGCATGTCATTAAATAGTAAAGGGAGTAAGATGAATCAGCATAGTATGAAGGCATGTTGTAGAAATATGGCTAAAAAGACACGTTGGCCCACCTAAATAATATGGGCCTAATAGCAGTTGCCCACCGAAGAAAGAGATATGGCCCACACAAATAACGGTATATATAATAATGTAATTGATATTTGCCTTAATAAAGAACTCCTAAATAGGAGAAGAATCATACAAGGAATGCAATACCATTTATAAGTGGTAGAGTTATGGTAGGGTTACCATATTTAGTTACATCAAATCTCGGGAATCACTCTGGGCAACTATTTCCTTTTACTGACGCATTAGAGACATCTATAAAAGCCCAAGTAGATTCAAAGGCAAAGGTACACTCCATATACTATTCACTAAATATTCTTGGAATTCTCTCATTGCTTACTTACTAGCTTAAGCATCGGAGAACGACCCCGGAGACCACCCTGGGCTTTGTTTTGCAGGTTACATTCGTGATTCATTATTGCTAGATGGGGCATTCTCATATTACCACCTTGGTAAGCTTTTGAGACTTATCAATTGGCACCGTTTGTAGGGATCGAACCAAATCATGTCATAAAAACATAATGAACACCAGGAGTCAAACAGCCTAAGTAGACATAAGTGCCCACACTTCGGCACGAGAGAGATCTACTAAAGGGAACGAGGACGGGGGCAACCCCAAACCAGTACCAAACAACAAGTAGTGGGACCTTCCCAACCTCAACTTCTCTCTAACACCACTCTAGAGGTAATGCAGAAGTTCACAATCGACCACCCAGAATTGTTCTAAAAATGGTACGAGCAACAGCCGGAGGCCCAACCCGACCTACCACAACACTTTGTGATAGCCAACTCACCAACCGAACCATCCTAGAAAATACCCGGATCAGCTGATTCCCCTTCAAGGGACGAATCCCCTCGTCACAGGAGAAGGGGTGTCCACTCCCCTCAACCCCGGTAGACAAACAACAGCTGCTGGAAATCACAGAAGGATCTAGAGTAGAACCGAGATAGATCCTCCATACCGGCTTACATCCTAGAAGAAATAGATCGGCTACTAGGTCTGGATGACAATGGGTACTCCATCTCCCAGTTCAATCAAAGGATTGGAAGCACCCTCTTTTCCTGGGGGTTCAGGATGCCGGCGCTCAAATATAAAAGCAGTACAAACCCTAGCAACTTCATCTTCGCACTCAGGTTACAGATGCTGAATCACCGGTGCAACTCAGACCATATGTGCAGGGTTTTTCCCGAGTTGCTGGTAGATCGAGCACACATATGGTTTGATGATCTGCCGAGGAACAACATTAACTCTTTCAAGCAACTCACTAAATTATTTCTTGCTTGCTTTTACCAGAAGAAAAAGGTGGTGAAGAACGCGACCGATCTTTTGGACATCAGACAGAAACGAGATGAGTCCATCAGTGCTTACCTGGAGCATTTTATTGAAGAAAGACTCTATATTGAGGGGAAGACGGAGTTATCTCCACCTTCCTGAGCGGCCTCTAACCCGGGTTCTTGTATACTGAACTCAGGAGGAATCCACCAAAGATGGAGAACGATTTGTTCAAAGCCATACGAATCTTCGACACAACAGACGAAGCAAATAAAAAGAAACGCAAAGGAAATAGGCTAGAGAAAAAGCCCAGCGACAGCAGAGCTCCATCCAAGAGCAACATTGACAGACCGACGAGAGGACGCGAAGATCCTAGAATCACCAGGGGCAGCATGACCCCGTTGATCAAAACCAAGTAAAAAATCCTTGCTTTTCATCGGGATATCTTCAGGCCTCCACCGGCAATACAGGCACCGCCCCACAAGCATCCGAGGAATTACTAGTACCATTACCACAATAACCACGGACACGACACTGAGGCAAACAAAGACCTAATGCGGGAGATAGATGAGTGTGTCAGGCGAGGTACGCTGGCACAATATGCCCGGTCCTTTGTCGGGACCTCAAATACCCAGTTTCGGGAAAGTCGAACAAATCAGCAATAAGGCCAAGGTGGCCAGAATTCAAGAGAGTCTCGTCAAGGATGGGACAACAAGCCGAATCAAACCTTCTGGTACCGAAGACAGGGGAACTACCCCAATCCTAACCACATCCCTGTGGCTCAAGGACAACCAAGCGGGGAAGCAAAACAACAACATCCCCCTCAAGACCAGCAGGTGATAGGGGTAATACATGTCATATTCGGATGGCCTTCTGAAGGGGTTTCACAAGCAGCCCTAAAAGTTCAAGCCCGGAGGATACCCACCGAAGAACCTCAAAATAAAAGGTTCAAGTCGGGGGAAGTCATTACATTCTCGGAGGAAGATGTTGCCCCCGGGGCCATGCCTCACTCCGATACTCTGGTCATTCAAGCTATAATAGCCAACAAACAGGTACACCAGGTATACATCGACAGTGGCGCGGCAGTTAGCATTATCTTCTCCGCCTGTTTTGATCAACTCAGTATAGATCGGAGCGAACTCAAATGGAGCAGTCTACCTCTCCAAACTTTCACACAGGGAGAGGTTGTACCGGAAAGGACCATCTGGTTACCGGTGTCAGTCGGAGCAGCCCCGACTATAAAAATTCTAATGGTAGAATTTTATGTGATGCCCCGTCGCCCTACAATGTCATTTGGGGATGGTATAAAAAATTCAAAATCAAGGGGGAACCCCGATTTTCTAAGTAGAGCCCATAGGCCCGTAGCAGAAAGCTCACTAGGCACCCGCCCAACCTCTAAATCAGTAGACCTAGACCTTAAAATAGAGGTGCCCACTACCCCCTTATTAGGCACATCACTACCTACCCTGTAAACCTCTACTTCATGTTTACCAGAGGACGAAGAAAAAGATGTATTGGATAAACAAGACATACTTACTATCTCAGAAAATCCTAACGAATGGAGGGCTAAACACTGATAATAAAAATATTCAAATATGAATAGAGTAGCAAAAGTATCACACTGACAATGCTATGACATATATATAGATAGAGATTTTGAAAAGGGTCCTGGAAAACCCAAAAGTCAAAATAAATGATAGCATGAAAAGACGGGCAATAGTAATTACTGCCTGATCGCCTAGCGAAGAGATATGAAACGATACGCCTCCTTTAACCGGATGATAACACGTGTAAAAAATAATGCCTCAGATCGCGCCTCGTAAATTTACCACAAACTGGCACAGTAAAAACCGCCTTAAATGCCTGCCAAAAAGAAATCAATCGCCTTATTGGGCATATATAGACACGTGTCTGAAAAAAAATTATAGATCACGACACGTGGAAACAAGAAAATATGGGATAAATAAATAATGTCTTTTGAAAAATTCCAGTCATTTCGGCAAGGAGCATTACTTATCCTGGTATTCATATCGGTACTACTTATCCCGGTATCCCTATCGGCATTTTTCTTACCCCGGTATTCAAATCAGTGCTCATTTATCCAACTATTCATATCGAAAATATTTATCCCGGTATCTCAATAACAAGTACCCCGAAATTCATATCAATAACGCTTATCCCGGCAGGCATATAAGTGAAACCTATCCCGGTAATCATACAAACTTTTCCTTTGCCTGCATATACCGGCGCAATTCATCCATCAATTAATCATAGCGGCATCCCGGTACTTGGAAACACCGGCGTAATTCTTCTCGGTACTCAATAATACTGATGTAATTTACCCTGGCCCCTAATTATACCAACATAATTCCTCCCGATATTCATTCATATCAGGATTTCTCACCTCGGCTTTTGACCGAGACTGCATCCCTTAGCCAGGCACATCCCCAAAACCATAATAAGCACCTAGTCGAGTGGCGTAAATACACACATCGACTCAGGGGGGGGGAACTATTGTAGAAATGTGGCTAAAAGGACATGTGGGCCCACCTAAATAATATGGACCTAATAGCAGTGGCCCACCAAAGAAAGTAATATGGCCCACACAAATAACGGTATAACAATGTAATTGATATTTGTCTTAATAAAAAACTCCTAAATAAGAGAAGAATCATACAAGGAATACAATATCATTTATAAGCGGCAGAGTTATGGTAGGATTACCATGTTTAGTTACATCAAATCCCGGGAATCACTCCGGGCAATTATTTCCTTCTACTAGGCATCAGAGACATCTATAAAAGCCCAAGTAAGTTCAAAGGCAAAAATACGTTTAATATTCACTAAATATTTTTGAAATTCTCTCATTGCTGACTAACTTAAGCATTGAAAA
>JBDJHY010172552.1:0-12297 GCA_039654485.1 Withania somnifera
CCACTGGGGAATAGGCATCCTCTGTGACACACCTCCTCACCTCTAGTGCTCAAACTTCATATGCTAACAGTTCAAGCACCTAGAAGTTTGTGATGTCCTTCCTCTTACCACACCACTAATAATGTTGGCTCAAGTCATGGTACATCTTTGTCTCCCCTAGATAAATGGAATATGTAGAAGTATGGGCCTTCTCTAAGTCAATATCACCAACCCACCAAGCTTAAGGATGCAAATATTGCCTCTAATCCTCAAAATACCCTTAGAATCAAACTTGGTCGTCTTGAACTCTCCTCACAGTACCTTAGATGAATGATACTAGACTTAGCATCATCAAACTAAGTGGAACAAATATTCTCTAGCAATTAAGAACGGTCCTCTACCCATGAAATCAGACTACTATAATCCAAAATTTGAAATCTTACCAAGATGTTGTCTAGACTCTAAAACTCCCTAGATAAGGGCCGCTTCAACCCAAATACAAGCCAAACTGCTAATGCTTGAGGACTTTCTGCTAAGGGCATTCTCCACCACGTTGGGCTTGTCCAAGTGATACAAGATAGTGATTTTGTAGTCTTTAAGCAACTCCAACCAACAACGCTTCCTCAAGTTAAGATCCTTCTAGATGAACTTATACCGAAGACTCCAATGATCAGTGAACATCTCACGATGCACTCCATACAGATAATGTCTCCACAAACACCACTGTAGCCAACTTTAAATCATGTATAGGGTAGTTCTTCTTTGTCATATCCCAAAAATCTGGACGTGATGGAACCTACCTTCCCAACCCAATAGGATAGCTTAACTTGCATTCAAACAATTTATGAAAATAATTTAAAAGAGGAAAGTAACAACAGTAACTAAGATACATAAGTCAAAATAATTATCATAATAAAACTAAAAGTATTAATCCAACTACATAACCCAAGAATTGGTTTCCACTGTCATAAGCCACTAAATGTAAGAGCTTATACAAGGAAGACATCAGTCTAAAAATGTTTCTTGAAAGTAAAGAATCAAATACTAAGATAAAGAATTTACGGCACTGATGAAAAGACAATAAATTACCTCAGACAACTTAAATATCCCTAGACTGAGAAGGAGTAGAAGATCATGAAGTCTGAGGCTCGGTACCCACACAAGAGTGCAGAAAAGCAAGAATGATTAATAGAATAATGGTACTCAGCGGCATCCTCGACTAGCTAACTATAAAGAAAAATAAAAGGCCCTAATCTCCCATCAAATCCTCCAACAATACTACAACCTTCAATAGAAATACTCATCATCCCAATAATATTTTATATCGATACAACAAATATAAGAAAATATCCAACTCTACAAATCATGTAATAAAAGTAAAGTTTCACGAAAGTCAAGCCCAGCAACAACCAAAGTCATCAATAGAGATATCACACACAAACAACTTTACAATGATGGCATTTCTCAATTCATCGATAACACCCATTATAAATTGTCACATTCAAGTATCTGGTTAGGGCCTCAACTATGCCTACCAACTATATAGACACTCGATTAGAGATTCAGTTGTGTTATTTCAAAAATGTAGGCACCCAGTCAGAGCCTTGGCAATGCCTTGTTCACAATAAAATCCTTCATCACAATATAGACAACCGGTTAGAGTCTTAGTTGTGTATTTACCATAATCTCAATTAAGGCACAGTAGCTAACCAACAATCAAATCATCAAGTATAATATCTCGTTAAGACACAATTCAAGATTCATGATCAAGTATCATCAAGTGAGTAGTTATCATATATCAACCATATTAAATACTATAAGTGGTGATATCAAGTGAACAACATAAACCTCTCATGGAAAATTTCTATCAAGAATAGCTTTTGTATTTTCAATTTAGCCTCCCGGGCATCAACATTTTTTATTTCAAGGTTTCTATTTATTTATCATGGGCCTTTTCATCAGCAAGAATATAATTAGGCCTCAATTCTTATTCAAATCATCATTTCCAACTACATGTTTCATGAAAACAATTGACAATACAATTCAATTATATCCATAATTCAACAAATTCATCAAGTATGTATCTTACTCGAACTTGTTCATTTTAAACCCAATATGATAGAAAATACTCATCCCGAAGTACCCATATAACCTTAAATCACAAGGTAATTAGAAAGTAATTATTTATGCTTGATAGAAAGCCATATAAACCTCAACTTACCATATAATTTGAAGAACTGGGCTACTCAAGTGCTTTCCCCTTTCGGTTAGCCTCCACCTGAGCGATGTCTAGATACCTATGCAAGAAATAACCAGGAAATATTCACTAATCAACACCAAATTTCAAATAATCAAGGCTTATAAAAAACCATCCTCGGGCCGACGGGGTCAAGATCAAAACTTGATCGTAAGATAATATTACCCATCACTAAGTGGTGTTAAGTATTAACTTCCAACAAAAACCTATTCCATTTCATAGCAAAAATCCCAAGTTTTCCATCATTTTGAGCTTATCACTTATTTCACTATTTTGGGGTCTAAAACTATTAAATTTAAATGTAAAGTCATGTCAAAATGGCTTAGAATCGATTGAAAATAGGTTCAGGAAACATAACCAATTGATTATCTTTGAATATCCTTGATTCTGCCTTGACTTAATAGGGTTTTTAGAGGTTTCGCATGAAAAAAAAGTTGATAATGTGAATAAATTGTATAAAAATCATTTAGGAAACTTAAAACTTCATCGAGATCACAGTGAATCGGCCGTGATTGTTGTTTCTTAAGTGAACCATCCCAACCTCTAATCCTTCGTGAACGAGACACATTCCTAGCGACTGCGGTGAAGGAAGAAAGTCAACTATCACAAATATGGAAGGACATTTTGATTGTAATGCATAGCCCACCTTCCCTCTGCGAACGCGACATTCCTCTGCAATCGCAAGCATCTGACAGCAGAACAAAAGTTGTTCTGGACAATATTTCACAAGGAAAAATATTAACTCTGAATGGACCCTCAGGATTCATTTGGAATCACATGAGTACAAACCATATATGAAACCAAACTATTTTGACATTCCTGAATCAACAAAACCATCAAATCATGCATACAAGGTCTCTTTTCCTCAATACTCATTAAGGATCCATTTTAAACAAAAAACAACAAAAAAACCAAAATACCCGAAGGAGTTATAAAAAATATAAAAGACCTATCTCTAGGTCAAATTCCACCTCCTGAATCCAATAGAATCATTGAATTTTCAATCCACCCGCTCTAAGTCAAATGTTGACCCAAGTAAACCATTTCACTTATAAACTCAACTTTAGCCAGTCTAAATGCTCAAACTCACCACTGAAGGTCTAAAACTGAAGATAGAGGTGTAACTAGATCAAAGTTGACATTCCAGAGCTGATAGAACTCACAAATTTCTGATACAAGGTCCAAAAGTCTCGATAAACGCTAGAGTTCCTCATTTTGAAGAAAAACTCCAAAAACCCAAACTTATCAAACTCTTATATCAAATCTCATCCCGAAAAAAAACCAACAATAAAACCATATTTAATTTGATATAACGGCACGCGGGAAGGAAAACACAGTCAAAATAGTAAAAAAATCAAAAAATAAACTTTAGGGTCATTACAAAACATCCACCACTAAAACCATGTTCATCCTCAACTTAAGAAAGAAAGAGCACTTGAATATAAAAAAAACTAAGCATATTGGCTATACATAACAAACTCAGTTTGCCATGTAGCCTCCTCAATCTTTGAGTGTCTTCACTACACCTTCACAACAAGTATCTATTCCAGAACCTCCGAATTGGTCTATCAAGTATAGAAACTGGATGCTTCTCAAATGATAAGTCTAGGTCCAAACATAAGGTATCCCACTGAAGTATGTGAGACTCATAGGGCATATACCTCTGAAACATAGTGGCCTGAAACATCGAATGCACCGCGGACATATCATGTGGCAAAGATAACTTGTAATCCACACCTCCCTTCCACTGTAGAATACCGAAATAACCAACAAAATCAGACTCAACCTCCATTTATCCCAAATCTCATCATACCCTATATGGGTTACACATTCAACCATACTAAATCACCCTCACAAAATCTAAAGGCCTAACCTTCTTATCAACATAGCTCTTCTACCTACTCTTTAAAGAAAGTAGTTTGGTCTTAATCAATATAAATCCATCCATGGAGCCTCCAACAAATCTATACTCCATGATCTCTCCTAAGAATCTTGAACTAACTAATCAGAGATCTATACCTCCTACCATACAATGCTTCAAAAGGTGCCATCTGGATGGTCGAATGTTAATTGTTATTATAGGCAACTCTGAGATCTATAAGAATCAGCCCTAACGATCACAAGAGTCAACAACACAAGCTCACACATCTACACATGCACCTTAATAGTGAGATCATACTTTCCAGCAGTCTGAGGGTGGAAGTCTATGCTCATAGGAAGATGAGTACCTATCTCACACCGCATAGTACTCCAAAAGTATAAAGTAACCTTTGTGCCTCAGGCAGAAATGATAAAAATTGGTGTACCATATAACTACACTATCTAACTAATGTAAATCTCTGTCAATCCCTGAGCACTATATCTCACCTTCACTAGAATGAAGTGAGTAGACTTTGTCAAATGATTAATAACAACCCAAATGGAATCATAACCACCTGAAGTAGTAGGAAACACAACAATGAAATCCATGGCTATATGCTCCATTTCCACCAGGAGATAAGCATCCTCTGTGACATACCTACTGGCTACTTATTCTCAAACTTCACCTGTCAATAGTTTAAGCACCTAAAAATAAATCCTGCGATGTCCTTCCACTTATCACACAACTAATAATTCTATCTCAAATAGTGATACATCTTCGTCAACCCTGCATGAAAGGAATATCTAGAACTTTTGGCCTTCTATAAGATCAATCTTATCAAACCACTGGACTTAGGGACTCAAATCCTACTCCTAATCCTCAAAATACCTAGAATCCAACTTGACCATCTTGTTCTCCCCTCGCAGTACCTTATCACAAATGATCCTCAACTTATCATCATCAGATTGAGTGGCATAAATTTTCTCTATCAATGTAGAATGGGACTTTACATATGCAAGCACAAAATTTTCATCCAAAATCTACCATCTAACGAAGATGTTGGATGGAATCTAAACATCCCTAGCCAAGGGCAACTTCTTAACCCGAATACAAGACAAACTACCTATGCTCGAGGACTTCCTACTAAGGGAATCCTCCACCATGTTGGCCTTTCCCGAATGATACAAGATAGTGATGTCTTAGTCCTTTAACAACTCTAAACAATGAAGCTTCCTCAAATTAATATCTTTCTAGTTAAAATATACTGAAGACTCTTATGATCAGTGAACACCTCACAATGCATTCTGTAAAGGTAATGCATATAAAATGTCTATATAAAATGTCAACACAAACACCACCACAATAAACTCTAAGTCATGGGTAGGGTTGTTTTTCTTATGTACCTTCAACTACTTTGAAACATAAGCCACTACCTTACCCTCCTACATTAACACTCCACCAAAATAAACCTAAAAGTGTCACAACATACGGTGAAGATTTTTCCCTCTACGAGAAAAGTAAGAATTAGAGAAGAAGTCAATAATAATTTGAGCTTTTGAAAGATCTCCTCTATCTCATAAAATCACTGAAAAGGCATAATCTTTTGAGTCAATCTAGTCAATAGAGCAGCAATAAAAGAAAATCCTAGCACGAACCTCCTATCTCAGTTGGTGAACTTGGTCTTACCCAATCAGGCATTGTTGCAATCTTGGTTGGATCGACCATAATACCCTCCTTGGACACCATATTCCCCAAGAAGGCCACCGAACTCAACAAAAGTTCATACTTTGAGAATTTATCATACAACTTCTCATCCCACAATCTCTGAAGTATAATCCTCAAATATTGAACATAATTGGCCCAAGTCTTGGAATAAACCAATATATTATAAACAAACACAATCATAAAAGAATCCAAATAAGGCTAAAATACACTATTCATCAACTCCATGAATGTATCTAGGGCATTAGTAAGCCTAAAAGAAATCACTACAAACTCATAAAGGCCATATCTAGTCTAAAAAGCCTTATTCGGAATATCTGAAGGTCTAATACTCAACCGATGGTATCCAAACCTGAAGTTAATCTTTGAGAAAATATCAGCTCCTTGGAGTTGGTCAAACAAATCATCAATATAAGGCAAGGGATACTTGTTCTTTATGATCACCTTGTTCAACTTCCTATTATTAATACACAAACCCATAGAACCATCCTTCTTCTTTAAAAATAAAACTAGGGCCCCCAAGGAGATACAATAGGAAAGATAAATCTCTTGCTAATCAAGTCCTAGAACTGATCATTCAACTCAGCAGGAGCTATGTAGTAAGGATAAATATAAATGGGCTTAGCTCCCGGCTCAACATTAATACAAAAATCAATGTATCTATTAGTAAGAATGCTAGGAAGTACAGTACAAATACATCAAAAAACTCTCTAACAATCGAAACCAACTCTAAGGAAGGGGTATCAACACTAAAATCTCACACAAAGGGCACATAAGACATACACCCTTTATTAATCAACCTTCATGCCTGAATAAAGAGATAACTCTACGAGGATACGACCCATACGTACACTTTCACTCAATCCTAGGGTAATATGCATTCATAAAGTAATATTCTTAGGATGGAAATCTAGAACAACATGATACGGATCAAACTAATCCATACCCAGAATGATATCCAAATATACCATATCCAACAAGATCATGTCTACCCAAGTCTCATACCCCTACAAGACTACAAGGTGGGATTGGCACACCCGATCTACCACTAAGTACTCACCCATAAGAGTAGACACATAAAGAGATGTGGGAAATACATAAGATAACATATGAAAACCAGAAAAAAGTATATAGATACATAGGAATAAGTAGACCCCGAATAAAGAAATACCGATGTTGGCCTAGAGAAACTGGACGATACCTGCAATCACATCATTGAAATATTCATCCTTAAGTCTTTTAACAAAAGCATAGCATTGTGTGCCCCTGCCTCTAGGATGAGTTGGAGCATAACCCTGACCTTTACCTACCTTCTATGCACCTATCCCACTCTATGCACCTCTCTGTGTCTGTCTACCTCTTCTACCTTTACCTGTAGGCATCAGTGCTAAAGACAGAGAGTCCAAGGACTAAGAAAACTACTGAGACTCAAACTACATGCACTAGGGATAAAACATCGGCTTATGACCAAGATCACCAAAGTGAAACAAGAACACATAGATGTAGAATGATATGATAAACTATGAAACCCCGAATGTCTACCTCATCTTAAACCCCTTATATAAGACTCAGAATAACTAAGTGCTAGACTAGATTCACTCTAAACTGCTAACTAGCATTGGGGTTTGTATAGATGCCTGAAATTGTGATCGATGTTGAAAATGACTATTGTACTGAAGGGAACCCTTGACTCTAGATGAGGTACTATAAAACTGACCATAAATTGCCACTGTTGTTACTAGTCTAAAATTTACGCAGTGATTAAACCTTTTCGCTTCCTTAGTCACACTGTTCAAAGTGACCCCTAGTAGTTGTAAACATGTGAATACCAAAGTCTGAAGTGAAGTTCTCAAATCCATCATTAACCTATCTATCTTCTGCTACTCTTCTGATAAGATAGCTAAATATGTCAAGAGACCTCATTGAAGAAAGATACATACTCATCAACCATTATTCCCTCCTGTCTCATCTAGTCAAATTACCTGTACTACCTATCCCTCACACAATAAGACACGTACCTATACACAAATGCCCGAGCAAAGATCTCCCAAGTCATATGAGGTGACCCAGATAGTCTAGAATTAATATAAGATCTTTATCATTGTTGGGTTGGACCTCAAAGTTACAAAACCATATAATTCATCACATGTAGCTGCACTAACCCGACACCCTATATTAACTCATGAAAAGTAGTAAGAAACTCAAATGGGTACTTATTCTGCCCACCCTGAAAATAAGATGGGACCATCTTTCTAAGTCTCTTGTACCACCACTACTTCTTATCTGAAATCTCAGCAATGACTATACTTGTAACGCCAACCTTTGGTACCAAGATCAAGAAACAGATGTGTTATTAATGGCTACCCCACCTCACCCTAAATAATGGGAGGCTAGCTCACTGGAAACTAAACCATGGTCAGTTGGACCACCTATACTGGAACTACTAGTAGCTGTCTCATCGAATCATGAATCACTGGAATGGCTTTTTCTGGGGTCTCTGCCCATGTCTTAGTCTGAGAACCCTGCAGTGTAACACCCTGTTCTATGCTCTCTATAACCTCAAGCACTCTAAAAATGTATAATATAATAGAGGGTCTAAAGCATACTCTGGAGGTAACTGCTCCTCAACCCTGGAGGTATGAAGAGGTGTTTCCTAGAGTTTTATAGTGTAATGACCCTCATGGTCATTTATCATAAATATGTGACGTTTTTCATCCTAGAGCATTTCAGTAGTTTCCCCAAGTCATTTATGACTTGGTAGGATCAACAGTTTGGATCCCTGGCGACTTGATCGAGAAATATCTCAAATTCCCTATCTTAGAGCTTGAAACTAAGTACTCGTTGACCAAGGTCAACTTTCCTACAAGGCGAGTATAGAATTAAATTTTGATAGTCCTGTTAGCTCTGGAATATCAAATAAAGTCAAGATTAGCCTTAAGTTTGTGTTGTGGAGGTTTTGTTTGCAAGATATGCGAAATTATGGAAATTAGCTATTTAAGCCTAAAAGTGGAGCTTGGGTGGTATTTCAATGTTCGAAGTATTAGATTGGAATTCTGACACTTCCAAAAACTCTAAAATGATGAATTTAGGTTAGATGAGGTGTTGGTTTAATTTTCATGCTTATCGTTGCTATTCCGAGGTGTTGACGGAGAAATGCGCCTTTAGGCCCTTTTGGTTTGAGGGGTCATTTTGAGTAAATGATCTCAAAATTTAGTTTCATTGATTCCTTTGAGTCTAGAATTTTGTCTCCATGCTAGTTTCATATTTGGTTTTTCAAATTTAGGCTTCGTTTGATTTCCAAACCAGCTAAATCTGAATTGTTGCAGCAAAATCTGCATCTGGTGCATGCAGTTTCCTTCTTCATGATCGCAGCCTTGCTTACGTGATTGTGATGCCTTTTTTTATCTCCTCTTCATGATTGCGGTACTATCCACATGATCATGATTAAATCCTATAAAACGTTCTTCTCAATTGCGGTAGCACCACGCGATTGAGATGCCTTGGCAATTTCTTCTTTGCGATCGCAGCCACAAGACATGCGATACGAAGGGTTAATTGACTGGCCATTTATTTATTTCCTAGATATAGCCTCTTCCTCATTTTTCATACCCAAAAGTTATTTCTTCCCCATTCTCAGCTAAAACTCTCCCCAAACTTGATCCAAGGTTTAAGAAAAATATTTTTCTACTTTTCACAACCCCCTTTGGGAGTGTGGGTTCCTAGCAGCGTTGGGAACCTGTGGTAAATTTTGTTAGAAATTTTTTCAAACGGGTCCCGTAAGCCCATTTTAGACCCAATTTTAGGCCCAGTCCAGAACATAGTTTATATTGCACTATTAGACTCGTATTAACATATAGAATTCATGGGCACAAGTTTCAGATCATTCAGAGATTATTTGATATCAGTTGGAGCAAGATTTATGGATTGGAAAAGTTTTGTCGTCGGATGACAAGTAGGTTATGTGGGGCTTTCTCTGGGTTTATAGGTTTGATAATTATACTAAATAAAATCCTTAGGTTGGATATCTAGGTTGTATAGTAACATAGTACTATTCTTCCATCCGTTCATTGTTGATACTTCTATGTTGGCACCCGAGTGATATGGGGCTGAGACTTAGTAATTGATTATAGATACCTGTTTAGGGCATAGGATGTGGATATTTTATGTTATATGTGATATATGTGTTATTGATATGCTGTACATTCATGACACGGAGTGACCGAGCCTATGGCTCTGATGTGAGTGCATTGGTGCTGGGTAGTATCATCTGATGATACTGAGCCTTGAGTGTAGTGGTTGATTTGATGATAGAATTTCGTGGTAATATAAAGATCTAAAATATGAATTGGTTAATAATAATATAAGTAATTCTCTTTTATTGGTTTAGTCTTGACCTGATATCGAGCACCGGTAATACTGTTTTCACTTGTTTTAGTCCAGGCTTCACCTCTTAGCACCGGGACTTGTATATATACATCTGTTTTTACTAATAAATGCTGGGACTTGAGACCGTCTTTATACAATAGTGAGTACAACTTTTTGACACATGATTCTACCAGTTGTGGAGATGTGATATTGATGACCATAGGTGATACTACCATACACAGATTTTATCGGCGTTGAGTGCCTTGATTGGTCGAGCTGAGTTTGATGGTATGATTGGATATAAGGCATGAGATGCTGATGGATAGTACTATTATGGGGCACAAGGTGCCGATTGTAGTTTTAAAACTGGGGAGTGAGGTTCTATGAAGATCATGTGCTTGTTACTCTTCTGCACTTGTTTTCTGCAGTATACCTTTAGTAGTATGGGATTCCTACGGGTGAGCGTGTTTTGTATGTACGCTGCATTTCTTCTGGTGGACTTGTCAGCATTTATATGTTTTACTTTATTATTCATGTTAACTGCTTATTTAGTATTATTGTCTGCTCATTGTTTCTTGTTGTGTGGGAATCAGTACTTATTGCTTATACGCATTCCATTATCCTTCCACTTGAGGTTACCGGTATTCCATCCATGTTTTATTCCATACCTTCCTTGATTTCTATTATTTATTGGATTATAATTCACATATATTGTTGCGAGGATGCCGGGTACATTCTTTTCCATTACCTACAATCCTGTTATGTGATTAGCTAGCATTATCTGTCTATGTGGCATCTGCTAATACTTTCTTGATTGACCTATTTGTTTCTGTGACCTTTATCTTTGTATTCTGTTATTTACTGCATTTATTACTGTTATACGCTCAGTGGGCCCTCGAAGCCTACTGAGTATGGGTTGCTTTGGCGACTTGTACTCATACTACACTTGAACTTATGTAGATCCGAGTATAGGTTCTCATTCATGATACACATATTGTTGTTTGTTCGGATTACCTTCACCTCAGAGATTCTGGGTGAGTTTGGCGTTCAGCTTGATCCTGCTTTTCTTCAGACTATGTTTTGTTGATCTCTATTGTATTTCTGAGATACTTTATACTATATTTATTTCAGTTTTGTGATTCTGTACTTAGTGGTTCGTTTGACTCTGATACTGAATTTTGGGTAGTTATTTTTTTCTTAATTAATACCGCAACTTTTATTATTTTCATATTACTTTTGATATTCTTTCGCATTAAATTTAATAGTCCTCTACTTCGGTTACGGACTACGGGGTTTGGTTCTCCTACTGGTGGTATAATAGGTGCCATCATGATCCTCAAAATCGATCATGAAAATTTGGTATCAGAGCCCTAGATTCATCGGTGTCAGTGTGCAGAAATAATGTCTAATAGAGTCCTGTGGATCGACCGTAGAGACGTCCGTGGATTATCTTTGGGAGGCTATAGTGGCATTTAGGAAATCAATCCTTATTTGAATAATGTATCATGCGTAAACCTTAGGAAGTTTCTTAAAATTATCATTCATGATTCTCATTCTTTCACAAGATGCCAGTATATGTTCGACAACAGCTAACCGAATGACAGAGGCACCATCCAAAGTGCCTATTCTAGCCACTACTTCAGAGGTTCCATCAGTGTCTGCAGTACCTGTTTCTGTACCAGCTGTAGAACAGGTAGTAGCTTCTATTCCCACACTTGCAATAGTGCAGTCTTCAGATATTCGTAGTGTATTATGGCAGATGCTTAGTGCATTGGGAAGTCATCCGACAGATAGGACATAGCCAGCAGTCTCTGCAACACAGCCTTTAGTACAGAAAGTACCTCCAGTGGTACCGATAGTTACTTCTACTCCAGTTCAGGTTCTGCCAGTGCCTATTATTGCTCCTGCTGTCGAGCATACTTCAGCTATGACTGACTCTGAGCAAAAGCTCTGAATTGCTTTTTGAGATTGGATCCCCTCAAATTTACTGGAGCACCGGGGAAGGATGCGTATGAATTCATGCTTGAGTTTGAGGAGAGGTTGACCAACTCGGGAGTGTTGATGAACCATGGAGTAGCCTTTACTACTTATCAGATGCAAGGTTTGACTAAAT
>JBDJHY010172563.1:0-12297 GCA_039654485.1 Withania somnifera
TGAATGTACTGGTGGACCGTGTTCGCATAGAGTTAATCACCTGGTAACATTAAAAATCTCTTTTCTAATTCTCTCTTCTTCATTTCAAAAACTGGTATTTGTAAACTCACTTTGGGAGATCAAAAGATAGATTTTCGATATCACCTATAATTTATCATTTCCAATGGATTTGTTCACGATTTCACCTTTCAAATAATGTTTTTTCAAACCCAATTTTGGAGATTTTGGCCTAAACTTTAAAAATGCATTTTGAAGGTTGATTTCTACATGTTATAAAATTTTATATTGGAATTCTTCAAGTTATGGGTAGCATGTTTTTGAAATAAAAATTTTAGAATTACCCTCAAGGCTCGAGTTTGATTTTTGGTTGACATCTGGATTTGATTTTAATATATGGTAATATGAGTATCATTAGTCTTGTTTTCTTATGAGTAATCTATATTTGATCATATTTTGATCATTCGGTAGCTCTATAGAAGGTCAAGGCTCAAGTGTGATTATTTGACTTTGATTTAAGGCCAGTTGAGGATCTATGACTCTTTATCTAAGAGCTTAGGCTTTTGTGCTACGTGTTTTATATGGTATTTCTTAGAGGGAATAATGGGGAATGATAGGGTCCCATGTAAATTAGATGACGAGTACTTACATGGCTACCAGTACACTTATCATAGACTACATGGGTTCCCTTGACCGTGAATACGGCCCTAGACCCAGTTGGACTATCACAAATGCGATGAAAAAAAGGCTGGTCAGTCTCTCATTTGCAAACACATCGAGTCAACCGCGAACGCGAGGATTAACCCGATTTGGTCTTCGCGAATCTGGAAAAGTCATGTCGGCTGTACCAGTAGCAAATGATGTACCAAAAACCATCTCAAAAGCAACTTGAAAAATAAGGCTTAGAATGCATTTGGAACTCGATGAATATAACCAAAATATAATACTTTCATGAAAATGACATTTCGGACTCAACGATGCAAGCAAAATTTCAATCCAAGAATGTTTTGGTAAAAAGGTGAATAAACTCAATCCTCGGCTTACATTATCATAATTTCACCCGAGTACTCAAAATGAGCCCGGCAATACCGGTACCGAACAAACCACTCACCTAACTGAAACTCAATATTTTAGAGCTAATGGCGCAGTCGAATTCTCAATCTGAGGTTTCAATCATCAAAAGTTTACCGAAGTCAAACCTTTGAACTCCAAAATGCCATAAATATAAAAAAACAGATAAAATCACAACGAAGGCTTCCAGATATAAACCAAGAGTCCGTCTAGACCAAAATCTATATTCCGAAGCTGAAAGAACTGTCGAAAATTATTCTGGTTTTTTATTTTTCAAGAAATGTTGACTGAAGTCAAAAGTTTCAATAGTTAAGGCTCTAAAACTGGGAAACGAACATAACAACCAAGAAAACAACCCGAGAATCGAAGCACTGATCCCGAAAAGTCACAGATAAATTGGGACCGCTACAAGAAAGCTCTAAGGTGCAAAAAAATCACAATAGTGCAAAAATGACTAAAAGGGTCATTACAACATCCAATATTAAAAAGATATTTCTCCCTGAAAGTATGAAGAAAGGGGGGAGGAAAAACACAAACTCTAAAACGGGATAATACAGACCACACAAGACCCCTCGACCACTTAAAAGGCTCCCAAGGTAAGGGAATACTTCCATCATACCTCGACTGCAAGAAACTCACAAATCACCAAATTCTCAAATATAAAGAAGCTGGAATGATCATGGGCTCTCTCACCAATGCTCAAACCACCATCAAAGTTGAACAACCCTTTTTTGAAATACCCCACATTCAGATGAAAATACCACGACAGTGTCGATCAAAGAAGAAACTAGAATGGATGCCCAAAATAAGATAGAAAATAAGAACTAATCTATGTGCCACATCAATAGAGTCAAAATTCAAAAATTACTTAACCAACCCATTGTCCGCAGCCTAACCTCAAAACATCACACTATCCGGCGGAGGACCTACGACACTTATAGTAACTTAGCTCAAATGATGCAACCTGAATATTCCAGTGATATATGTTACCTTAAATACGTTTTGGCAAGATTTATAATTTGGTCACTAATCCTTTACCCAGGCCTAATGGAATAGGAACCAAAACCACATACTCTATAAAAAAACTGAATCGATAAGAGAGAACAAGACCGATCAATAAGTCAGTGACAAATTAAGAGTAGAAAACTGACAGTTATTCATTGGAAACCCATAATTATCAAATCCTCTGAAAATAATGGAAAAACCTTCTACATAGACTGAAGTGACCTAATTCAACTAGGAAGATTGGTTGCGTATACAAATAAACATCAACTGAACCCAACATAGATGAAATATGTAGAACAATAACCTCCCGTGATATCAACATGACTATATCCTCATCCTTAAAACTTAAATATGATTCCCAAACTTTCCAAACATCAATTGAACCCACGGTGAATAAAGTGATTTGGTAAAATAATTCCCAACTATCACTTTCACTCGACTGGAGACTGAGCTGGAAAGGAGGGAATAACTGAATCGAACCATCCATAATAACATGCATGAACCAAACCTTAAAATGCAAATACAAAAAGTGTTTATCAAAAGACTCTAACATAAATCAAAGTTATCTCTCAATGGATCTCAATATGTCAAACCCGCATACAACTGCGACCATCGAATTGTTGTTGACAATATGACTGAAACCAAAAGTAAGCAAGAATTATCTCAGAATCCATCATGATAACTGAACTAATATGGAAGCAAAATAACGAATATCATAAGTCAAGAATTATCCATAACTAACAGAAATGTTGATGTCAAATCGATCCACTACTTTGAATCATAATCTCCCCAAACTAGAGATGAATCATAGCCTAAAACGAATAGTGAACCCTCTCAATATATGCCCATTCCTCTTTTGCAACCTGAACACTGGGAAACAAACCCAAAGGCATTAGAACCAGTGAAGAAATACCACCCCACACTTATCCAATATGAAGAACCAAACAAAATATAGAGCCACAACTAGTTTACCCCATACTTATCCAATATGGATCACTCCTTTAAAGTACACAAGCAAATGATATCTCAAAATAAGTAAAGCGCCTTGGTAAATCGTTAGAACTAAAAATCGAGTATGTCCATCCACGAACATTATATAGGAGAAATAAATCCAATCCAATAAACAACATTGTCCAAACCTTGTCATACTAACCATACTTTTGTTGCGCTACTCTGTTGTATCAGAACAAAGCAAGTAGAATGCCATGATTCAATATCCAATCCACAATCAAGAAAAAAACCACATATACTGGCCCAAATTTAAAACCATACAATATCTAACAATACGATGAATAACCTAAATCCACTAGAATACTAAGATTCCAAAAAAGTCCATGCTAGGATAGACATCCTCGATCCACTACGAAAAAAATCATCTACGGGGCACACATGTAGATAATAACCATAAGGCTCTACAACCACTTGCCAAACTCTAAAGTTGAACCTTAAATTTTCTCAACTCAACAAAATTAAGACGACAAAGAAAATTGAATATGGGTTGGTGCCCAGCTCTAACTTAATAACCCAAAATTAAAATCTCACTCAGGTGAAGGCTAAGTAGGCCAGTCAAGACAACACATTAATAAACTCACTATCCACCCAACCTAAATCAAAAAAGGAACATTGATGCAAGCATCGTAGGCAAATTCTAAACAAGCCCAACACACGTAGTCTAATCTCCTAGCCTAAAGGAAAGAAAGAATCCTAAACGGTACATGAATAAAGAACCCCACCATGCTACCAGGAGCACGTCAGACATGATCAAGGTAAAGGTCCTGACACAATAGTCTAGAACTACATGAAGAGAAGGTAACTAAACCATTCCTAAAATGACAACAAACCAACCAAAACTAGTATAAATAACTCCGCCCAAAAGTCAAGCTCCTCAACAGCTACCAATGGGATCTGATGCAACAATCCACAACCAAAGACCAACTACTAAGGTAGCAAAAAATAACATCACAAACAATGGCTCACCAGCTCAATCTCAATAATGATAGGAAAAATAAACAGATATACAGGAGCACTAAGATTAAAAGCCTAAAATGATTAAAAGGTCCTTTAACATATATTATTACCGAAATATTTCAAGTTATCATATGTTATGTCATTATCCGTTATTATCTTTATTATCAGTATCTAACCTCTACGACATCAAAATCAAGTGGTGATACCGGCCCAAGCCCTAATGCACTCTCAAAATGGAGCCTGTGGCTCAACCTCCTGTAGAATGAATGTACATCACATTAATACATCTATATTTATAGCTAGACTATGCCCTGCACAGGCGCAACTAAGCTATAGATAACAGCACAACACAACAGCCGAAACCAGAGGGCAAAACCCAAAACTAACCCATGCATCAACATTTTACTACTTTCAGAGTCACCCTAAAGTCATCACAAAGCTAATTCTAAATCACAGATGTCGTATTACACCGGACTCCAATATAGGCAACAAATAGGGGACAGAACGAAGAAGTGGTCCAAGTACACAGTAATAACTTAAAAATCCATCCCAAGGATGCTATTTAGTACAATTATCAAAGCTATATATCCAAAGATAATCCCACGGAGCCTACCAACTGTCCAACGAATAAAGTGCTGCAAATCTCAAAATCAACCCGACTGATAGCAAACGATATCCTATATCTATTATCTCGGATCAGGGTACCATAAGGACTGTACATTTTTCATGCTAAAAACTGGTCTAAACTAAATTTATTCCAAAGCTAGGAGTTTTTTAAAATTCCCAAGTGTAGGAATACAATGCAATTTCTAGAAAAGCTTCGATAATTGATTTTTTCTAGCTTTTACATAGGAGTGTACATCCATTCTTAAGTGTTTTTTCAAGTGTCTCTTAGAACAAGGTTGAGTCGATATCCCTTCTACCAGGCAAATTTTTCATTTAAAATTCTACAAGGATCAACTTTAAGTGATCATATCTCCCAAAGTATAATAAGTTTTGTGGTCCATAACCTATCAAATTAAATCTCTTTGAATCTAGTTTCTAAGCAGCAAACTATACATCAATCCGAGTTTGGAGTAAAATATTATACCTATTTTAGTGAAGCATTGTTAGACAGAAACCCCAGTATGGACCATATCTCAATGGTACGACCCATGCTGAGGGAGGTACGGACCATACTGCCAAAAATAAGCATTTTTCATCTATATTTTTTCAAAGTTATTTTGGCATTTTTCTAAGGCTTTTTAGTCCCACTATAAGTCATTTTTGGGTGTTTAAAAGTAGTATATCACGTGACAAAATTATTTTTCCCTCATAATCAAAATCAAAACTCTCAATTCTCAAGAAATTCTTTCAAAGCTAACCTAGGGTTCTTCCTCTATAATTCAATAACCCAAAAACCTCCAAGTCCAAAAATTCAAGATATAAATAGAAGGCTCCCACCCAAGGATTTTCTATGTGTTCCCACTAAAAGAACTCCATAAAGAGTTCTTTTTTCAAGATCAAATCTTCTCTCCAAGTAATCAAGTGTTCTTCCCTAGGCTCAAGAAAAGTCAACTTTTTACCAAAGTTTTTGGTCCAAAAGTTTCATAATCAAGTATGTTGTATTAATGGAGGTCCCTTTCACCTTTATACTTGAAGTTTTATAATTTCAAGTCTAGTTCTTCTGAATTTAAAACTAGGGTTCTAATCCAAATCATGAATTATGTTGAATTCCCACTCCTTGTTATCCCTTATGATATTTACTTCTATTATTATGTAAGTTATACATAGTTTCATTCTCCTTCATGAATTTATTGCTATATATGATTTAGCATGTAGTTTTACATGATTTTCTTAGTTTTAGACAAATATTATGAATTTGCTTATTGGTTCCTTATTCCATAAATGTATAATTTTTAGCATTATGATTCTTCATGGTCTTATGACTCTTGATTTTAGCATGATTTTATGATAAGTATGAAAAATTATAATTCATGATATGTTATAGTTATGAACTTGCAAGAAAATATGAGTTCTCTTTATGAAGGTGGCAAGTACCTGCATGGTATGATTTTTAATGAGTTTTTGCAAGTTATCAAGTATTTATGAACCCATATTTTGAAGAATTATTTAGCACTAAGTGGATGGGGCCTATTGTTAGTTGCCAGCTTTAATCCTAAATCCTAGAACTACGTTTGCCAGCGTAGGTATGAACCCAGGAGGCCTTTGCCTAAGTGGTTAGCCAAAGAGACTATTTGATCAATTACAGTTATAGTTCATGTAACCTCCTTACCCCATTAATATTTGGAGGAACTCACCCAACATAGAATTATTACGATGGATATGTTTGTCGGTTGTAAGAAACTCCCACCCATGTTCCACATATGTTGAGTTTTCAGTAAAGTATTATGGATGACTCGTTGCAGTTTAATTCAGATATCGTAATTTTCAGTATTATGCACTTTACGGTTTTCAGTTATGTTTTATGATAAAAAGGGTGAGATAGTGAATATCAGTTTTCATGATACAATTATATGTCCAGTTTTAGCTCTTCAGTTCAATATCATACTTTAAATTATTTTACGTATCATATGCATGCCTACATACCAGTACATTCAAAGTAATGATGCATACTCTATGCCTGCATTGTTTCATAATATAGATGTAGGTACTCTTTTCAATTCATGGATAGTAAGTGCATGAAGATTTGATTAGCGGTAGGGAGTCCACATTCATCGAGGATGGTTATTTTTATTGTAGTCTCTTTATTTCAGACTTATGTTTAATTTAGTTTCCAATATTTTAGGGTTTTTGGGGGGTTATCCTTGTAACCCATCAGTTATTAGTAGAGTCTTCCTAGATAGACAATTAGTTAGCTAGCTATTATCAGTTGTATACATCTCTATTTATCCAATAATAAAGATTTTCTTCATTCCATTTTAATTTATGAAGACGCCAACCCATGTTTTAGCTTCCGCAATTTCTTTTAAGTATATATTTTATGACCATGTCAGGCCAACGGTTAACTTAGGACATTCATATTATGTTCAGGAGTAGACTCGAGGCATGAACGATACGTAGTTCACATCTCATTTTTTGAGAGAAATACAATAAAGTTTTGGCACTTAGCTAGATATGAGTATGACATGATTTTGATGGTTATTGGAACTAGTTCTTTCTACTAATGGATTTTTCCTATGACAATAGTTATCACTACAACATTCAGATGACACTATTTGAGGCCTTGTATGGTACACGTCTCATGTTGGATGGTTCAATGCTTTTGAGGTCAGGTTTATGGGCACAAATTTATTATTGGATGCCACAGAGACAATCAAGGTGATTCACAATAGGTTATTGAAGGCCCAAAGTAGGCAAAAAAGTAATATCTATATAAGGGTTCATTATTTGGAGTTCATAGAGGGAGATCCAGTATTTCTTAAGGTGTCATCCATGAAGAGCGGGATGAGATTTGGGAAGAAAGACAAGCTTAGCCCTAAATTAATTGGTGCATTTGAGATCTTGCAATGCATTAGTAGAGTGGCTTATGAGTTGATATTGCCACTTACTTTGTCAGTCATGCATCCAACTGTTCATGTTTCTATATTATGAAAATATATCCTCGATGATTCACATATGATCCAGTTGGATTCACTGACTTTAGATCCGAATTTAACCTTTGAGAAGGAGACCATGGTTATTTTGAATAGACAAGTTCAGAAGTTGAGAACCAAAGATATACCTTTTATGAAGGTTTGGTCTAAATATCATTCGATTGAGGAGGCTACTTGGGAGATTGAATCAGACAAGCATGGTAGATATCCCTAGCTTTTTTATGCTTCGGGTACCCTTTCTTTCTTTATGTTTAAGGACAAACATAATTTTAATAGTGAATGATGTAATAACCCTCATAGTTATTTTTGAGTTTTCTTACCCAATGATGATTTTATCCTTCCCCATAGCTAGTTTATATCATATTTGGCTTATTTGTATGGTTAAGATTGAGTTGGAGTAATTGAACGAAGTTGAATTTTAGGAAGGTTTTATGTAGATCTAGAGTGTCTTAATCAATGTTTCGTTGATTTATAGCTTGAAATGAAATTTTGACAGTTCCTTTAACTTTGATAGGTGGTTTTTGGTCTAGAATGATCTTTTGTTTTGATTTTAGGGTCTTGCGTTGTGAGTTTATGTGATGTGATGAGATACAAGTGAATTTAAGCTTCATTTTATTTCTTAGCAGATATCGGGTCAAAGAGGCCTCAGATTTATATAGTAAGGGTTTCATTGAGTCTAGACGTTAAAATAATATATGTGCATATGTAGTTTATAGTCATAGAGTTCTGAATAAATCTCAAGGGACTTTTAAATTTAGGGTTAAATTAGACTAATTTGTGTCCAGATGCTCGTGAAGTGAGTTCCACAAATCGTGGAACTACTGGTGGAATTTGTTCTGTGGCGAATCGCTCCACGGACTGTGAAATGATTTCATGATTCGTAAAGTGAATCGCGGAATGGGTTTAAAGGTTTGTTGGTTTTTTTGTGAAACCATGAGACCTTCCACGGACCATGGATGAGCTCGTAAAGTGGTTATCCAATTCTTTTAAGGTTTTAATGAATGATAAACATGTCTTTTCTCACTTTTTAAAGATGCTATAAATAGCTTTTTGAGACTTTTCTTCTCCATTTGGAATCTTAGACTTCACTAAAAATATTTTGGGAATATTCTTAAGCTAAATTGAGAAATTTTAAACATATAAGTATTGAATAAGTTTTCAAACTCAATATCTATCTATTTTCAGTTCATAAATTAAAATTTTATCATTATTTTCTTGATTTTTGAAAGATTTAAATTAGCAATTTTTACCTAAATTTGAAAATAATGACTTGAAGTTTTGAACGTTGAATTGAGCTCAAATTTTGATAGAATTTTTCAAAGTATGGATAATATTATTTTCAAAGAAAATTCTAAATTTGAATCAAAATTTTGAATTTGATTTTTTGGATCCGGTTTCAAAATATGACGACAATATGGGTATCAATAACTTTATTTTTTTATGAATAATTCGTATTTTAATCATATTGGGATCATTCGAAAACTATTCAAAATGTAAAGTTTTAAGTGTGATTTTTTTATTTTGAATAAGGTAAGTTGAGGTTTAATGACTCTTTTACAAAGTATTTATATGCTTGTGTAATAGTTATGTGTACTTGAGAGTAATAAGTATTATTGGGGATGTCCATACGGGTGAGATGACGAGTATTCACCCGGACACTAGATTCATGCATGATCGACTAAAATAAAAAATATGATTGTCATTGAGTTGAGGACAATTTATATGTGAGATGCCCGTGTGGAGGCTTGCGTTGAATTTTTTAATTGTAATGTCCATGTAGTGGCTTGATTGACTTAATATAATATTTTATTTCATATTCGGTTGTATGGGGAGCTGTTATTGATTTGGAAGATTGTTGTCCGTGTGAGGGCTTTTATTGACTTACTTGAATTGAATTTGTCATTTTTATGATTATATATGAAATTGCTTATTTGTTGATGGTTCAAAACTTTGATATGAAATGAGTCTCTTGAGACCAAATTATGATATGACATGTAAAATCGAAGGAAAATGATACAGGACATTGATATAGGATAAAACCCAAAGAAAAATAGTTTCTGGCACCTTCATATTGTAAGACCCGAAGAACAATAATTTTTAGACATGTGATATGATTTTAGTCCGAAGAAAAATAATTTCAAATAGAAACATGGACTTCACAAGTTTTCTCGTCGGTCCTAGCTAGCGGATATTATGTAGCGAGTGCATACAAATAAGACGGACGTGCATCCCTCTACTTGATATTGAATTACATTACTTTGAGTTGATGTTGTTGCTAGCTTGCTACTTTGCCTTGATTATATTGTACCTATTGGCATTGACTTGACGAGATATTTATAATGTTTTTTCTTAATTGAAATCGTACTTGAGTTATTTGTTTTATGATGAGATGATATTTTTCCCTTGGTTGGATTTTTTGATTGAAATTCTCTATTGCCGACTTGCTTGACTTTGTCAAGTTATTTGATGATCTTCTCCTCCATGTTAAATGATTTTTAGTCATATATTTGTTGGGTAATTGTCTGAGTGCAGTTTATTGTATTTCAAGATGGTTGGTATTATGAGGTTTCTTGTCATCACTTTGTTTTAGGGTCAACCGAGGACATTCCTGATTATCGTTGTTTTTGTACTCAAGCTTGTTCTTCTGTATTTTTGTGCAAGTCCTGAGCCCGATACTATCTAATTTTTTTCCATCCATTTGAGTCCGTGGCAGATATTCTAGATTCTCGAGGTATTAGTTTGATTCTCTGTGTCGGCTTTGAGAATCTCTCCTATTTTTAATTATGTCTTTACTTTCTTTACATATTTTTGAGACTATATTTTGTTGTATCGTATACTAGAGGTTTGTATGACAATTTGATTTTTCGAGTTAAGTTGCTGTTTTTTGAAATCTTTTATTTTTTCCTTACTCTATTTGATTTTTTGCATTTACTTTTCGTCTTTGAGTTGGTTCAATTTACCTATCGTGGAGGTTGAGGTAGGTGCCATCACAATTGAATTTTTGGATCGAGACAAACTTTTTAGTAAATTTTACTTACAAAATATATAGAATACGTGATGATTACACTAACAATAAATATTTTCATAACAGCCTATTATAATTAAGTATATAACTATATAATTATTAATTAAATGATAATATATTCGTGGTGCTATTAATTATAATTGGCTAGTAAATCGCTAAAAGTAAATACTTTCAAATGCTTGCTATACTATTTATAGAAATTCATTATTGTAAGTTTTCTGATAATATGAAGAGTTATAGTGCATAATTGGAGTTAATGTCTTAAATTGTCACTCAAATTATAATTTTTCTCTCAAAATATCATTCAAATTTGATTTTTATTTTAAAATTACTCAACTATGAATGTTTTATTTATAAAATCACTCAGCCTATTTAATTAATTTTTCATATAAATTTGTTAACACAAAATTTTTATTTAAAATAAATCTTTAAGAAATTTAAAAAATTTAAACCAATAATACACTTTGAGTGATTACTATTTTCCATTTTTTTTAACCTTTTTTCATACACTTAAGAAAAATCTTCATTTTTTTTTAACCAAAATTTATGCTGTTTCGATCCATGTGAACCATTAATCTTCAATTTTAGCGCACAAACACATAGGGTATAAATTATCCCCGTCAAAATGGGGAATGAGACTGAGCATTATTGGTTTAAATAATATTTTATTTTTAAAAATTTTGGTTTAAATAAAAATTTCATGTTAGCAAATTTAATTAAAAAAAATAACTAAATAGGTTGTGTGATTTTGTAAGTAAAACACTTATAGTTGAGTGATTTTGTGAGTGAAAATCAAAGTTGAGTGAAAAAACCTTAATTGAATGACTTCCCAAGTAAAATCAAAATTGAGTGACTTTTTGAGATAAAAATCATAAATTGAATAACCATTTGAGATTAATTCATAATTGTATATGAGAGACAAGAAACTTTAAAAATTCTCATCGCTAGGCTACAAGTAAAGTTTTCAATATTTTTTATTTTTTTTTTTTGCTTTTAAGATAATGTTATACCTAGTTGTAGGTTTGAAGCTACGCAAAATTATCTTTCATTCTTTCGAGTGAACGAAACAATTATGATAAATATTATTTGAGAATAAAATAATAAAGTTAAGTTATATCACACTAAAACATTAAATTTGAATGGGAACACATTACGATGATAAGATGTTGGATTACACATTACGGCCAAGTGCCTTATTTTTAACAAAAATATTATGAAATTCACCTCAATGGATCTGCTCCATTATGTCAAAAAGTGAAAGAAAACTCAATAATTATTAGGAATGAAATAATAACTGTCATCATAAGAGAAGATAAAATATTCTCAAAAATAATACTTCGAAAGTGAAAGATAAAATATTTGGGCACATTCTGATAAGCCTTATCAAAAGGGAAATCATACTTTTATCTGGTAATGAGGTTTGATCGTATGATCCCACCATTGCAGGCACAATATTAGCGCTTCGGATCACCTGTACCATTTGTTGTGCCATTTAATAATAAACTGACAAGTGTCCCACTAACTTTTTTCTTCCTCACTAACTTTTCACCTCCCAAACACATCTGTTAAGTTACACTCCGTTAGTCAATGGGCCCGTTAACCCTTCCTCCACTAACCCTCCGTTAAAATTTATCC
>JBDJHY010172572.1:0-12297 GCA_039654485.1 Withania somnifera
TTAAAGCCATGCTTGAATCCTTGATAATTTAGTTAGATATCATAATTCATGAAATCAAATAAGTAAAACCCTATCCCTTAATAACATGTTAGCTCCATGAAAGTAGTATTGTATGTGGGGATGGAAGTAATCCACCATTGAATAGTAGTGTACCTTATAGGGATTAATTTCTAAAGAATCTTCCAAAAACTTGAAGGATTTGAGGAAAAACCCTAGCCAGCAGACAAGCTTGAATGCTTGAAACTTATCTAACTTTAGGGAATCAGAATAGTAAGTAAATTCTAAGTGTTGGGTATTTGTACTAACCCTAGGACTTGACAAAATAATGTAGTATTTCTTAGAAAAGATGGGGAAAAGACTAAGCCGATCTTGAATAATTTAACAAAAATATGTAAAAATGGTAGCACAACTTACTTAACAAATTGTGATTCCATATCACAACTCATGAGGTGAGTCATGACATAGGGAAATTTTAGTATAGGAAATTTTGACATGGGCTTCCATGAGTTGTACCATGAATTGGGGTATGTCATCATGAGTCATGAGAAAACACATGAGTTAAGGGTTTCAGGATGCTATACTTCAGGCCTATAACTTAAAGTATGAATTGTGATATGGAATCATGAGTCGCGGCATGACTCATTATCCTGGACTTGGGATTTTCAAGATTCCCCAAGGTTCGATTCAAGCTTGCATGAGTCGACTCTATGACTCATGGTAACCATCCATGAGTTTTTCCTCAACTCGTGGAGACATGAGAGAAAAAAATATGGTTTTGATATATTAATTTTAGAGTTGGACTTTCTAGGCTGGAACAAGTTCAGGATATTACACAGTTCTTCCTCAGAAAAAACATAGCATTCTTCAAAAGCTCAATAAACTTAGAAAATTTTAGTGTTAAAGGCTTCTAATTAGGTATGAAGAACTTCAAAAAGGGTTTCCTTCCACCCTTGTGTCAAAAACCTTAGCTTTTTAATAAATCCTATGTTTCATGAAGTTAAGGTATATTCCCATATTTTTATGATTCATGTCTAACTAGTTTTTTTAGCTTGTATAATGTCAATTATGCATGTTTCTATGATTTATAAAGTTATTCATGATTTAATAGCAGGGTTTCATGAAGTCCATTAAAATTCTCATGATTTTAATGAATTTTACTACAAGGTCATTAGGCTTAAGAAGCTCATAATTTAGTAATTTTAGAGCCAACTATGTTTTGAGTATTGGGCTATTATGATAATAGCCAGTTTAGAAAGTTGAAGTGTTTTTATTTTCTCAAAACACTTTTAAATCTGGCCCAATTAGCAATTATATGAAGATAACATACAATATAAAGGTCTTAAAAATAGTAACTTTTACCAATAGTCAAAACTGTTTGCAAGGATAGTTGGGTGCTGAGATAGGTCCTACTATTATTGCCAAGAGTAGTTAGTAAATAGTTGATGGATTAGTATTAGCATCGAAAGGATGAGGCTTCATCTTATCCAAGTATCAGTGTCACTATAGGATAACATTTAGGCTTATAAGGCATCAAATCGGACTTAGTGGATCCACTAGGATATTATCAGGCTCTATATCTTAGCAGAGTTTAGTGGGGACTCGTATCATGGGGTTAGATGTTGGACTTTGGGGTTTTCTCACCTGGAGTTATATCGGTTCAAATACTTGAAGTTACCTCTTAGTTCAAGGTTAATGATTTAAGTATGTTGTCAAACATTCTTTAAATGCTTTATACTATTTTTACATGGTTCTTGACTTAGTTAAGTTACATGTTTATTTCAGTTCATGCTTAGTATTTTATCATGTTTTGTCAAGCTTGATACATGTTCCATTCTTTCAAATCAGTACATTTCATGTACTGAAGCATTTTCTATGCATGCATGCTTTTACTATATAGATCCAGCCAGCCATACACATGCTCTGGGTTGACCAGATTTCAGTATCCTAGTTATCTAGTGGTGAGTCCTCATGATTTAGGAACTGACTTAGATAGAAGTATTTCAATTTTCAACACTTTTACTTAGCTAGTGACTTGTCCTGACAGTTTTCTTATAGTACATAGTAGTGCTTTCAGACATTGTAGATAGTATTATGTTTTATGATACTATCATTTATTGATTTTTCTCATTTTCATACTTGTTTCTTCCATATATATCAGAGTGTTTAGTGTTTGCATTCTCTAATGGTACACTTGGGTCACCACATGGTTTTAAGTGTTATTTTACATCTAGGATATAGATTTAGGGTATGATAAACTTGGTATCAGAGTACTAGGTTCAAGAATCTTATGATGTATGAAACCCATCATTTAGTAGAGTCTTTCTTATGGTTGTGAAATGTGTCGATACTACAGAAAGGCTAAAAAATGTTTAGGAAAGTTTCTCTTTGTTTATCTCTTACTTTATGTGATGGAGTTTAACTCCAAGAACCTTTTTTTAACTCATTCTTTATGCATCTTCAAATCATGCCTCCCAGGAAAGCACCATTATGCAAAGCTACAGGACATCCGGTCAAGCCAGGGCCCAGTCTCCTCCAGCTTTTGTACCTTAATCGAATAACATCCTTATTGCTGAAGCCATTCAACTATTAGCACAGATGGTTATCTCTAAGGCCCTGCAGCAAGTGGAAACTCTAGTAGTCTAGTCAGCCATCCCAAAAAGTAGGCATCTTTTGGTGATATAGACATTATTAAGGTAAGGGAGTTCTTTTGCGTAAGAGCATATGATGTGATGAAGGTAGATAATTTAAATAGGGTCAACATGGCATCATATCAGCCGAAGGATGTGGAAAGGTTATGGGTTGACCAATGGAAGAAGAATAGGGAAGTTAATGCAGCCCCTCTTTTATGGGCTGAGTTCAATAAGGCCTTCTTAGGCTGGTTCTTTTTTAGTCAGAAGAGGGAAGCTAAGACCTGCGAGTTTCTAAATGTGGAGCAGGGATCTATGACTTTTGCTGAGTATGGTATGTGGTTCACTCATCAATCTAGGTAGGCATCAGATATGGTTGCAGATATTCATACCGAATTATCTTGTTCATTTCTAAACTCTCTCTATTTTCTAAGGGAGGGAGAATAATTACTCTAAATTTAATTATAGACATTTTCTATCTGATGGTCCATGTTAAGAAAATAGAGGTTAAGAGAGCAAATATGAAGGAGAAATACATAATTAAGAAGGCCAAAGCTAGACAATCTAACTTCAGTCAGCCTATGTAAAGGGAGGATATAGGCCACCACAGTCCTAGTAGCCACTGCAGCAACAAAGCTATCAGGGATCACCATCCTCAGCCAGTTCTTCTTTACAGAATTATTGGCCTCAATAGTGTTAATCTTTCAGAGCATCAGACTTTTATTCTTAGAGTAGTATGGTAGAAGGGCATAACCACCTTGTTTGTAGTAAATGAGTAAGAATCATTCAAGAAAGTGCCTAGATAGTCAGATTGAATATTTTGGTTGTGGTCAGTAATTCCACAGACTTAGGGAGTGTCCTTCAGTTGGTTAGGGTAATTCAGCTAACAAGACTTAATCCACTTCTTTAATGGCCCCCAACAACTTGCCCATCTCACATAGGACAACATCTAGTACTAGTGGCGATCAATGCAAAAAGGTATTTAAATGTCATAGGTTCCAGATAGGAGAGGAAGTAGTCCCTAGATGTGGTCATTGTTAGGTTGCATATCCATTCTACTGATGTTTATGCATTTTTAGGCCCCGGAGCACTCTATCATTTGTTTCTTCCTTTATATCCAGTCAGTTCTAAAAGTCTTTCTAAACCCATTTCTATATCCACTCCATTTTGTCTCTATCATAGCTATAAGATTCTACAAAATAGCCTAATGTTGATTTTACAAAATATTATTCTTGCTAATAGTATAACGCTTGACATGACATATTTTGATCTCATCCTTGGCATGGATTGACTTCGTTCCTGCTATGCCATGTTTTACTGTAGGAGCGGGGTTGTCAATTTTCAATTTCTAGGTGAGATAGTCCTCGAGTGGAAGGGTAGTACAACTATTCTAAAGGGTGTATCTATTATTTAGGTTGGGTTCAGGGTTTTGAGTATGAGACCCCTAATATCTATTCACTACTAGTAGTCAGTGACTTCTTAGATGTATTTCTTGATGATCTACCCCGAGTCCCTCCAAACAGGGATATATAATTTGAAATAAACTTCATCCCAACCACAAAGACTCTTTATCTTCCATACAGAATGGCTCTAGCTAATCTTAAAGAGCTTAAGGATCAATTAGAAGACCTTCTAGAGAAGGGATCATCAATCCCATTATGTCTCCTTAGGGTCCCCCTATTTTGTTTGTGCGTAAGAAAAATAAGTCTCTTAGAATGTTCATAGACTATCATCATCTATACAAGGTCATAATCAAGAATAAATATCCCATTCCTAGGATTGATGACTTATTTGATCAACTTCAAGGTGCCAGTTACTTCTTTGAAAATGATCTTCATTGTGGTTACCATCAACTTAAGTTCCAAGAATGTGATATTCCCAAACAACTCTCACAACTGGTTATGGGTATTTTAAGTTCGTGGTCATGTCCTTTTGGTTAACTATGGACCTTACATCTTTCATGGACCTCACAAACATATGTTTCAGGCAGTACTTAAACATATTTTTCATTGACTTCATAGATGCTATTCGGGTTTTTCCAGAAGTTAGGAGGAGCATTCTAGTCATCTCAGTATTGCCCTTCAAACTCTTAGAGACCGTTAGCTTTATGCCAAATTCTCTAAATGTGAATTTTTTCTAAGGTTAGTAGCTTTCCTTTATCATGTCATCTCTAGTGAGGGTTTTCAATTTGAGTCTCAGAAAATACATGCAGTTAAAAGTTAGCCAAGACCTATGTCTCTTTAGGTATCAGAGTTTCTTGGATTAGCTGGGTATCATAGAAGATCTGTTGATAGGTTCTCTTCCATAGATACCTTAGTTACCAGATTGACTCATAAGAATGTGAAATTTGAGTGGTCAAACCTTTGTACGTAAACTTTTTAGAAGTTAAAGACTAAATTGACTACAATTCTAGCATTGACATTGCTAGAGGGTTTATCCATCTATTATGATGCTTCTTGGGTTGGAATCGGGTGTGTTTTAATATAAAATGATAAAATGATTGCCTATGACTCCACAAGCTCAAAGTTCATGAGAATAATTACCCGACTCATGACCTTTAGCTGGAAATTGTTGTTTTTTACTTAATGATTTGGAGGCATTACTTGTATGATGTGAACGTGGATATCTTCGTTGATTATAAATATAAGATTTGGAGGCATTATTTGTATTATGTGCATGTGGATGTCTTCATTGATCATAAATATAGGATGTACAATAATATCATAATGTAAAGTTTATGCAATGTGTGAATAGTTCAACTTCAAAACTTTATGCATGTTTGACAATATCAATTAAAATATAAAACTTAACATCAGTAAGCAACAATGTTCAAAATAGACATCTTTCAGGTTGTACTTCAACTTTCAAGAGTATAAAACAAACTTAAGTAAATACCTCAAACTCCTCAGTTTTTAACAAAAGAATATAAACTTAGTTAAAAACCTTCTTTAACACTCTTTATTTCAGGGTGACTCTCAAGCTACATTTGAGAGGTTTTATAATTACATACTCCATGCATTAAGCTACAAAGTAAAATTTATTACCCCACACTAGAGAGACTTCTAATGCCTTGCCAGGGTATCGGCGTTCAAGCTCCCAACGAGGCACTCATTGGGCAATAATATTTAATTTGATATTCTTGGTGACATAGGATATGTATAGGAGTTTTATGCTCATATTCTCTCGTCTAATACTACTTCCAAAAATTGACACATTAGAGTTTAATATGATCAACTACCGGAACACCTTAAAATGAAACTAACTAGCCAAAACACTTAGATTAAGCCTCATTCTCTTTATTACTTCATAAAAATACGTACTCTCGGCTTGTAGTTCAAGCATAAAATCATCTCTGAAAAAACATCATGAATCTCAATTTGGGCTTAAATAGCCAAAAAACTCAATCTTTGACACTCTCTTCAATTTAACTTAAAATCATACAAAATATAAAATAAAATGATACATTCACCTTCAATTCAAGATAAATATCAAACCTTGAAAAAATTATATTTTTATACATTATGATTCTCCCTGAATCTTCTACTTAAACTTTCATGACATGTCTTTACAATTTAAATAGAAATATGCAACTTTAATAATTAGTATTCAAACCCACAAGTTCTCTGCAATAACATTAAAAATCATACAATGGAGAAAAATCATCATATATCATAGTAAATACAAGCCCAAGGCATGGTACTACAATCTCAACTTCAAAAAGTAGGATTTTTAGGCACAAGGATGAAAGGAACCCTTATTTATAAGCTCAAATACCTGAATTGGAGAATTTTTATGGATGGAATTGATGCAAGAATTGTTGCACTGAAACCTCTAATGGGAACCCTAATCTCACGCTATGGAGAGAAACTTCAAAGAATATTTTCTTTTAGTGTGAGTATTTGATTTAATGAAGAAGAAATAAAGGGTTTATGTATTTACCACTCCAAAATAAGTCAAAATGACAGGGGATTACATTATTAAAGAGTAGAAAATATCCAAAATATACCTAAAAATGAATTAAAAAGATCTGGACACCTTTTCACAGTCCACTAACCCAGTTCATGGTCCTTTAACCACTCCATTGAAATTGGACTTAATTTGTGATGATACTAGAAAGGAACCATGAACAATTCTAATGTCCATAAAACAAGATGATAGGCCATTTCATAGAGTGAAAACTCCCTCCTAAACATCACTCTCTGGAACAACTTGACGGCTCAAATAAGGGTCTAACAACCACTTGAAATGTCTTCTTTCACCTCGTGGAAACTTGGAGAATCATACTAAGCTTCTAGAACAACTCCCATGATTTGACGCTGGGTTCCACAACACATTATATCTGCTAACTATTTGTAGATCTGTCTATAAAATAGAGAAGGTACAATATTTGATAGAATGTCACCAACTTATTTTATTAAGATGAAATAACATCTAAGAGAGAATTTCAAGTTGTAACACTAGGAAAGTCCCTGACTAACTCTAAATCAAGATGAAACCGAAATAAACTACCAAAAACAACAAAGTTTGAAATTTTTTATCCTCGAACCATGAGTACTCACTACTAGAAATATCTAGATGCAGTAGTCTAATTATCATCGAACGCGAGGATGGATAGCCAACTCTGTATTATTAAATAATGCACCATAGAAGTTATACGTGGAATCTACTTGTCTATAAAATGCACATGCAATAAATATAAATGAAATATGATGCTAAATTAAAGAAATACTGGACTAAACTTGTGACTGGCCTGAGTCTAAATGAGTTAGAACATGAATGGTGATTTATACATGACAGATGGATACCTTTAAAATATCAAGTGTTATGAAAAAGTAAAACTCATAACAAAGACCAGAATCATTAATTGAGTAAACTGGTAAATATTTAGTTTGTAAAATCTGAAAATCTAACTAAAAGCTAAACATGGTGGGAGTTTCTATAATTAATAATAAAATTATGTGAGCTACCATAAAGTCTATCCTTTTTCTTGGATGGTAGGTGTAGTATGCTCTGCCAAAGGTATAGGACCTAATCATCTCCTAGTGGATCCACTAAATCATAAGTATGTCTCTTCGAGCTCAAATATCATATGATGACATAGTTTATGGGAATGGGGACTTGCGCCAAAATTTTCTTAGTGTTATTACTACTCTCAAACTAAATCTAATATCTGCATCTACTCCTAACTTTGATCAGTGGAACATATTTTAGTGCTCAACTAACCATGTACTAACGACTCGGCCCTTCCTAATGTACTGACCGTCTAATTGACATTGACTTTCTTTTATAATCATGTACATTCTGTTTGGACCTGTAATTAAGGTAATTTAAACATCTTTGAACACATTATTTTTAACTTAAGCTTTTGTATTTGCAAGCCAAGAAAATTTTGAAAATTTGACTGACACTGTAAAACAACTTAAATCATAGAAAAGCAATCAATTCATAAAAGTATGACTATAAATAAAAATCTTCTACTAGCCATGAGTTTGACCAAGAAAAACTTTAGTTTTATAGCATAATAACATGGGTCTTACCAAAACTCATAAAGTACTGAATAATCATAAACAACATATAAATGTCATAATACATGCTAAGAAAGGATTTTCATCATGAAACACTAACTCAAGATAAACCCTAACTCAAAGTTCATACTCTGAAACTGAAAACTGAGAGGTTTTTGGACTCAAGGGAAGAATACAACCTTGTTAAATTCCTATATACCTATCTTGAAGGGCTTCAGATTGTATCCACTCTTTGCTAGAAGAATTTTTTATTTTTGATCCTTGGAAGAACCCTAGTCTACTTAAAAGGGTTTATGAGAGAATACACTATTCTTTCTAAGTTCTTGAAGGAATAAGAAGAAAAATAGTCTAAGGGTATTTATACCCTTGTCCAAAATGCCCAAAATGTAGTGTTTTTTGAATAAAAGAGTGGGGAAAATAAAATTAACCCTGTGAAAATATTTCTAAAATCTACCACGAGAATGATATATAGAAGGGTTGACAGACCTTTAACATTGTCCATGGAAACTTTCCTTTGTTTAATAGCTCATCAAAATGAAATAAAGATTGGGTTGATGGTCCATCGAATTAATCATCATGAAACAAAGATTGGGTCGATGGTCTGACGAATTAATCATCAATTGAAGGACCAAAATTTGGGTTTTCTATATAGTCAAGTTGGTGGAGGAAATTACGCTCCATCAACCCAGTTGATGGTCCATTGAGTGAACCATCAACTTGGTTGGCATAATGGATAAGTCCATTGTGTCAAGAAAACAAAGGGTTCCAAGGTCCATCTGTGGACCTCAGCTTGAACTTCAAAATTTTAAGATCTGTAACTAACTCTTTGGATTTAATCTAAACATGGTCTTGGAGATTTCCTAAAGTGTTAAATCTTTTGTTTTTGTTGGGATAACCTACTATGATCTTTTCTACATAAATGTTTCCTTTTAAAAAGTGTGCTTTTTTGCTTAAATATTTTTAGATAGAGACTTGGACTAATTCTTTTCGTTAGAGAAACTTTTAAAGAAGTAGCTAATTTCTCTCTTATATGTAGTATATTGTACCTCCAAATTATGATTAAATGTAAACAAGAGAATGTGGTTTGCCTCAAAAATTGGTCTTTATCAGTACCCTTATAATAATCATAGGTCGTAAAGAATGAATAGAGTATTTGCAGAATAGAAGGTGTAGTTGAAGGATGATTGCTAATTTAGAGATTTCTATTTGTTGTGTTAAGGGCATGTATCCCTATTCCCATTCCATAATTTTTGTGCTTGTGTTACCTGTCAGATAATTTCAGATTCGAATAAGGCTTATGTCTAAGCCTGTGATTTTTGTGCTTAATGATCTTAGGTCAGATGGATAAGTTCTACAGATAATGTAAGTATTTCTTACATAAAAGGTCCCTATTAGCTCATTCCTTCAATATATGTCCAGTGTCCTTCCTCTTGTTCTTATGCACCCTTTTGTAGATATATATGTATATATTCCTTTGTGATTGTATGATTCATTTGAAAAGTGTAGCTACAAGAAGACCAAAGCTAATATGTTTATATTTAATTTAGTTTAATAAGTTGTTCTTAGTTTCATGGTAGTTCCTTATACTCTTGTATCTTGTTGGCGCAACCCTTCGTAGATATAAGGAAGGTCTTATACAATACCCTGCTCTATCTCATCCCCATGAGCTTTAAAATATGTATTCATGCTAGAAGCATCCAGTTTAGTCTAAGGTAATAGAATCTCTATTCATCTATTGTGGTGTATGTCTAGTGTATGTGTCATGACGTATTTCATCAGTCCCACTGAGTGTATTTATGTATTCCTTCTATGGTTCATGGTGGTTCAGTTAAGAGGGTAGCTAGTTCATGACTAGTTCATGTCATTTTGTGGTCAATAAGTCCTTTTCATAGTAAATCCCTTCACTGTCAGCTTAAATATTTGTTCGAGGTCAAATAACCTCAAGGGGAGATAATGTAACACCCTAAAAATATAACCTAAATTTGAAATGTTCTTTTTACATGGTTAGATTTGCACCTTAAGTTGTAATATGAGTCTAGTGGTAATATACTTCCTAAAATATATAATGGTAGTATTGCATGTAAATTAATGTCCTCAAGGTCTAGTTTCCAATGTAATAAATCGCACATCAATTTGAGTTCGAGGTAAAATGTTATGACCCTTTTTGTTACACCTTAGAAATGTAATTTTTGTTCCAGTCCTTTTTGTAGTATTTATGTAATGGCCCTCAAGGACATTTATGTGATTCCCGTGATTTTTGTGTTTAGAGAATTCTTGTAACTTCCCCCAAGTTGTTTGTGACTTGCTGGGATCAGTAGGTTGATTCCCTGGAAGTTTTACATTTTAAATTTCCTTAATTATTGCTACTCTGGGCCTTACTCAACTTATACATTCCTGAATAGACTTTTTGTTGATTTTGTTCAGATTTATTACATAAGGATATAATATTTGGAATGTCAAAAAACAGACTCTATTTCCATCCTGAGCCTCAATTTTGAAACATTAAGATTGGCTGGTTTGGGAAGCATCGCAATCGCTAGGGATGAGGGTCGTGATTGCTGGTGTGGTAGCTACGATCGTGGGCCACCTCCTGGTAGCCTCTATATATATGTTGTTCTTCATGTTTTAAAATAAAGTTTCCATTTCATTCTCAATCAACCCCCGGAGCTGTTTAGTGTGATCGAAAGATTTTTTAGTGTTTTTAATTCATGAAATCATATCATGGAGGTTCTACAATCATTTCTATTAGGTAATTCCTTGATTCTTCTTTAGTTATAATTTTTCCTATATTATATTAACTTTTTGTTCTTTTTTCTTCATTTTGTGGAGTTCCTTTAAGCCCAATTTTGTACCATAAGATATATGAGTTGTGCCCTACGTGTTGGTATAAATATTTCATTTTTTTTAGCTACAAGAGTTTACAGACCCGTCTTTAGATTGGATTTTGACCCAGCTATTTATATACAAATATGGGTTTTGTTTACTCGTCTTGACACATGGGTTATATTTTATTAGCTTCGTGTAGTTTCGAGCTTTGTACGTGATTCATGGGGTATTCTGGTATACTGCTCAAGGTTATATCCGTTATCCAAGTAGGCTACCATTTACTTTGTTTAGACTGGGTATTTGTGTGGTATATGTATGATAAAGTGTCAGCTCAGGGTTGGGAATACTAGTTGGAGCCCCGCTATGTTTATTCTTTCGGCCCATGGCCTAATTAGTTGGGTTATAGGTTAGAAACCTATCCTGGGGCTATGTTGCCCTACCCGTGTGTTCGATGCCAACTCATGAACATATTATGGTTGGGGGAGGAGTATAATTCGTAAATATTATTTATATGCTGATGTTGAAATGTAACTGAGGTTGGGTGGGGATTATACTAGTGATTAGAGCTTAGTAAATATCCCCTAGTTTATGTTGGTGTCTTTCAAGACGATCTAGATAGGATGATTGTTTTATGTTCTATATGAGGTGTCGTCTATGATTAGTATGTGTGCGTTCACTCAGATATAAATAGCCGGATATGGGTTTCTTGAATAGTCAGTAGCCTTGTGTGATGAGATTGTACCCTAGTCCCATGTAAGCCTAAGAATGAGTGTGTTGCCTTAGCTATGATAAATCTATGTTTTTTCCTATATGGATATGTACTTAGCCCTTAACGGGCACCCTCTGGGCATTATAGAATCTTTAATGCGATTACTCGTGGCTCGAGACCGTAGTTGGGCTAGGAGAGGGGGTCCCTTTAGACTAGGGCTTGGCATCTATTCTATGGATTCCAGTTAGAAGTCGTAGACCAGTTTAGCCTATTGATTGATTCTATGTTGCGATCATGCATTAATATATTTAAAACATAACTTGATTTTGAAAGAGTAATAACCGAAAACTGATTTCTAGTACATTATATGTATCCACGAATGTAGTACTAGTATGGAGCTATTTCCTCACACTACCTAATCTATTTTCTCACTGGCATTTTGATTTCTGGGTATTGCCTACACGGTAACAACTATATTGTTACTGCGGTCCTAATTCGCCTATTTGGCTGGACTTGAGGTTTTCTTATGAGAGATGATATATGGGCTGAGCACGAGTTTTGGCATTTTTTTTACTGGAAGACTATGCCACTAGTTGAATTCTTCTGAGGA
>JBDJHY010172583.1:0-12296 GCA_039654485.1 Withania somnifera
ATTACCTTCTTCATTTCTGCAAAAAGTGTTAAAATACCACACCCACTATTCAACCCCCCCCTTCTAGTGTGTGTAATCCGCTCCTACAAATATCCTTCCTAGTCAATTTAGTCAAAAGAACTGCAATCAATGAGAATCCCTTAAAAAACACCAATAATACCCAACTAGACCAACAAAACCCAAATCTCTGAAATGAATGTTGGCCTTGGCCAATCACACACCACTTGAATCTTGCTGGATAAACTTTAATTGTTGCCTTGTACACTACATGTCCAAAAAATGCAATGTACTACAACCAAAACTCTCACTTTGGGAACTTGGCATAAAGCCCGTGTTCCCTTAGTGTCTGAAGAATCAACCTAAAATACTGCTCATTAGTAGACTTACTCCGCAAATACACCAAGATGTCATCAACAAACGCAATCATAAATGTGTCCAAGTAGGGATTAAGCACCCTCTATGCATCAAATCTATAAAAGTTGCTGGAGCATTAGTCAACCCAAAGGACATAACCAAAAAATTCATAATGGCCATAACGGGGCCCAAAAGTTTTCTTAGGTATATCCTCTGTCCAAATCCATAACTGACCGTAACCGGACCTCAAATCAATTTTAGAGAACACTGCTACTCCCTAAAGATGATAAACAAGTCATCAATTCTCGACATAGGATATCTAATTTTCACTATTACATTGTTTAACTGTCGATAATCAATACACATTCTTATAGTACCATTCTTTTTCATCACAAAAAGAACTAGCGCACCCCAAGGTGACATACTAGAATGAACTGATGAGCGATGAAATTACCATTTTATATGATCACTTTTGCTATATATTCACGCTCTTTATTCATGATTTAAGGCTAATTATGGTGTAAATTAATTATATGTTAGGAAATCTGAGTTTGGAAGTTATTGAAAGTGAAACGATGCAAAAGTGAGCCAAAAATGAGCTTAAAATGAAGAAGAAGGAAAATGTTACAAGAAAACCACTGCGGGTACCGATAGATAGGACTGATGACTGATTTATCCGTCAAGTCAACAAAAGTCAGAGTTTTGATAAATTAAACTAATGACTGATTTATCAGTCAAATCAACAAAGTTAGATGTTTGATAAATTATTTATTTGTGTCGATAAATCGGCACTTTTGACCGATAAAGTGGCATCTACAGCCTTGGGAAAAAGTGGAACTTCATATATTAGGGTCCTAACTCTATATAAAGCCTACCATGTTGTTTATAAATAGAAGGGAACAAATCTTTCATAGCTTTTGGAGACAAACACATCAAAGGGAAGCTTGGAACCAAACATCTACACTTAGGGTTAGATATTTGGAGTTTTTTATTACAATATTCTTTGCCCATAGCTTCTTCCCTGACTTTCATTGTTTATTCTTAGTGTATAGACTTTTATTCTTGTTTAAATATTGTAGTCGTAACTGATGCAATATTATCACATGCGTTGGTTTTAACCCTTCTACAATCAATTCTATGAATGCTTTAGTTCTTGCATCCTTAAGAGTGCATGCAATATAATCTCTACGTATTGACTAATTTTTGGTGGTTGTGAACACTAGAACTTGCTAGGTTTAACTAGCACTAACCCCTTGGTTGAAGTTGAGATTATGATAAGAAATGTGGGGCCCTAACCCTCGTTTAATGATTGTTGTTGTAGCAAGAGTAATCATCTTGAGTTACCACGACAAAGACCCATACTCTTTCACAACCCTAACCCGGTGTAAAAGATATTTACTTAGGATTAAAGGTTGATAAAAACTTAGGTAAATAGTGTTGGATTATACATAACTCTACACTTATGAAGAATTATAGGACTATAACTGCTTATAATCCGTTAACTACCATGGATCAATGATGATATAAATTTCCCTAGTTTAGTTACTTGGTATCTTTGCATTGTGAGATCATTGATCATCCGTTGTCCATAATTCATACATTATTCTATCCTTATTCACCCATATTGTGTTATATGTACTTTAGTTCCCGTTCTACTTGATTGCCTCACATACTACATACTGCTTCCTGTGGGACCGAGCCCTACTCTTTGTTGGGTAATTATATTTGACAACATCCGTATATACTTTTATATTATTTTTGAAGTGTATTTTTGAGCGTTATAAAAAGTGGCACCGTTGTTGTGGAGCAATGTAGCTTATTGAGTTAGTTTGGAAATTAAGGTGCAAATGCTTTAGTTTGAACTTGTGAATATTTGTATATATTTTTTTATTTATTTTTTCTTGTGTTAGATAGATTATTGGTTATTTGGTTACTATGACATCTTCGTTCAAGAGTGTGTTTGGTGGTTGCTAATTCTATTGTCCGAGCTCATAAAGGTAGATTCATGGCATTGTTCATGTCACCCAAAGCAATAATTGAGGAAATGAGATAGAGCAACTTGAACAATTGAGATAGAGCAATGAGATTGAGCAATAATTGTCCGAACTCAATTTAAGATTTGGACTTATGCAATGAGATAGAGCAACTTGAATATGACACCTTAACTTTAGAAGACGACTTGAATTTATATATCCAGACATATGACATGTTCTACCAAAGGATGGAGAGTATTGATATTGGATTTCTATCTATAGAGGATGAAGTCTTCGTTGATGTGAAAGAGACTATAGAACTTTGTAAGCCATCAAAATAAAACTCAAATTAGAAAAAACAATATCCTTCATGCACAGGCCAAGAAGTGCGAATGCGGTACTTAAATGTTGGCCTTTTCGCTTGTCCACTATCATCCCTTGAAAATCATGGTAATAATGCATAAAAAATGGGATAAAGATTTAAGTTTTCAAAATGGAGCGATAAATGGTCACGTGGTGGATGGTAGGTTTTAATTTTTGTTTGTCTTAGTTTGATTTTTCTTGTTGCATTTTTGTAGTTTTTATCGTCATTGTTTTATTTTTTACTAATCCACAAAGATTTTTGAAAGTAAATTGAGTTCGTAGGTGAAATTTCAAAGCTTAAATGGCATTCAAAGAGACCTATGAACTAATTCAGACACTGAAAAAATTTAGAAAAGAGTTGGAAGAAATTTCTGTTGATTCATTCAAGGGTTTTGCTGCCATGTTTCTTTTTCCTCGAACATGCTATCTAGTAGAACTGACATGTTTAGGTTTATTTTTATTTGTTAATTTTTTCAAGTTTAGTAGTATTTGTTTTACTATGTAGATAGAGGTGCAGTTAGATGATGTACATAAATGCATTGGCTTGGTTGATGCTAATAAACTAGTTGCATAAAGTACATACCCCTCCAAAATATTTTTGCTGATTTTTGGCAATGTCAAGTTGCATGGATAAGAAATGATTTTGGAACAACACTTTGACTCATTGTGTGACTCTTGTATTTACTAGTTAGTAGTGTATATATGTTTTTGTGCTCATTTAGGAATAATGATTGAACCATTTTTAATAATTTGCCTGCCATGTATGGTGAGTTTAGTCAATATTTTATTTTTCACTTGTGTCATCTAGAGCTTTCCCCATTAGTATTTTATTGAATTTTGAAAGTGTGAAGTTGAGAAATGACCTTAGGCCATGATTTGAGTGAAAACCTCCATAAAAGGCCTTATCCCATTTACCCGGGAGTGAGTGATCTATTTGTAACCCGTTTGAGCCTTTTGACTCTTTCTTTGATCAACCACATTACAATCCAAAAACCTTTGTGAACATATACCCTTCTTTTGAACCCACTTCTCTGAAGATGTATACAACTTAGGAAAAAAACCTAAGTTGGGGGTGTTGAAACCGGAGGAATTAAGAGTGGTTAGTTAGTCCACAACATAGGGCCAAAAATCTAAGTTGGGGGGATGTAGTTGGTGTTGCTAAAGGAAATTAGCTTGGTGGAAGAAAAACTAAAAAAGAGTAATTAAGTACATCATGCATCAGTAAAAGTATTGTCTTGTTTTGTTCAATTAGTAAGGTTACTTTGTTTTGTCCCTGGTTCTCTATTGGATATTGTGCACCTCAACTAGGCATTGTAACCTAGATTGAGAGTGGCTATGTTAGAAGCATCACGACAAATTTTGTGGTGAACTTTTGTCTTGGCCCTGATCTAGTGGTGAATATTGTGTCTTTAGCCTAATTCTACAACTAGCTTAAAGATGGATATCACAAAGTCCTTTTGAGAAAAGAAAATGAATGATGATATGTGTAAAATAGGGCTTGTGCTTGAATGAGTGGGCTAAGTTTGGCATTGAAAAAGAAGTGAGGTTATGGATTTTGAATGCACTTCGGAATGGTATAGTCACTTGATCCAAAATGAGTTACCTACCTATACCTTTCCCTTACATTACAAGCTTAACAAAGACCTTTGGGATTCTCAACTAAGTTCTTTTGATTGGTAATAATTAAAAATAAGGGCAAGCTTATGGTATGTCAAATATTGATATTTGAATTTCTTTGAAGAGTGTGAGTGTTGTATATTCGTCCCTTGTGATCTTGGATATATGTGGAGTGTTTTGGGACTTTCTTTCTTATGAGGGCATGTAAATTATCATAGATTTGGTAATGTTGATGAAACCTGAAAATGAGACAAAAAAGTGTACTTTGAATGCTAGTATCCTTGAGTCATATCTTGAGTGATTGTTGTTGTTGTGTACTATTTTTTATCCTCCATTGCATGCTTGAAAAGTAAGTTTTGAAGTGCAGAGAGGTAGCAAAAAGAGTATATTATGTAATACTTATTGGTACTAGTCAGAGCCATGATCTTTGATTTGAGGAGAATGTAAATTGAGTTGGTAATTTCCCAATGATATGTTCGACTTCGTTTGCCTAAGGACAAGCAAAGGTATAAGTTCAGGGTATTGATGTGTGGTGAAATTACACTTTGATGTGATCACTTTTTCTATATGCTAATGCTTTTTATTCATGATTTAAGACTAATTATGGTATGAATTGATTATATGTCAGGAAATTTGAGTTTGAAAGTGATCGAAAGTGAGACGATGCAAAAGCAAGCCAAAAACTGTCTTAAAATTAATAAGCAGGAAAAAAATCTAGAAGATCCCTGCAGGTACCAATAAATCAGACCTAATATCGATTTCTTAGTAAAGTCAACAAAGTTAAACATCCGCTAAATCATAAAATCGTACAAAAGACTGATTTATCAGTCTAGTTAAAAGGGGTCAAACATCTGCTAAATCGGACAAAAGACCAATTTATTAATCTAGTCAACGGAGGTCAAAGATCTACTTAATCAGACAAAAGACCGATTTATCAGCCAGTACCAATAAAGCAGAAATTTTGACGATAAAGCAATGTATGCGGCCCAGTATGGAAGTAGGCCTTCACATATCAAGGTCCCAACTAGGTATAAAACCTACCAAGCATGTGGAGGAGGATATACAACATATAGAATATATCTTGAGTAGTTGGGGGAAGACAAACACATCAAAGAGAAGCTTAGAACCAAACATCTAGACCTAGGGTTGAGATTTGAAGCTTTGTATTGCAATATTCTTTACCCATCTCTTCTCCCCTAACTTTCATTGCTTATTCTTAGTGTGTAGACTTTTATCTTTGTTTAATCTTGTAGTTGTACTGATGCGATATTGAAATTTAGATCTGGGATCTTAATAATATCATATGCTTTGGTTTTAACCATCCTCTATGAATGTTTTAGTTCTTGCATCTTCAACAGTGTATGCAAACATAATCTCTAGGTATTGATTGATTTCCAATGGTCGCGAACACTAGAACTTTCCTAGGTTTAATTAGCACTAACCCTGTTGTTGAAACTAGGAATTGGGATTATGATAAGAAATTCGGGGTATTAAACCTCGTCTAATGGTTGTTGCTGTAGCAAGAGAAATCATCTTGAGTTACCATGATAATGAAATCGCACTCTTTCATAGCCCTAACCCGATGTAAAAGAGGTTTACTTAGGATCAAAGGTTGAGAAACACCTAGGTAAATAGTGCTGGCATTATACGTAACTATGCACTTATGAAGGCTTGTAGGACTACAAATACTTATACTCTGTTAATTACCATGGATCATTGATAATATAAAGTTCCCCAATGTGGTTACTTGCTATCTTTGCATTGTGAAGTTATTGATCAGTTGTTGTCTATTATTCCAACGTTGTTCTACCATTATCCCCCTATATCGTGTTATATCTGTTCAAGTTAAAGCTGGTGCACCTTAGTCCATGTTCTTACTCGATTGCCTCGCATACAGCACAATGCTCCTTATGGGATCGACCTCAACCTTGGTTGGGTTCTACATTTGACAACTAACTGCTTACGCTTCAAAAGAAAGTGTAGTTTGGGCATTATCACTCAACTCATTACATATTGGGTTGATATATAACCCATAATTGACTTATGAAAAATTTACCAAAATATTTTTAAAAAGATTAATTTTTTATTTTATATGTTGGATATAGTCATAATAACGCAAAACATGTTTTTATTAGGTACTAAAAGTTAGATCAAAAATCAATTAAAACATAGTAAAAGTTAGGGGTTGGGTTATGATCCGTTACTCGACATTTTGTTTGGGTTGGGTCTTGAACTATTTTTTGTCTTAACCCATTTTGAATTGCACAAATTTGATCCAACCCGTCCAATTTCCACTCTTATTCACATACACCATTAGGTGATGAAGATATCCAAATAGTTCTTACTCTAACCAATAAATAGTAGTTCCTAAAATATTATTTTTCATGTGGTAATATAGGCCACATCAAGAGGTATTTCCCACATCTCATAGATGGAGGTTAGCATCAAAGGTGTTAGACTCCTTTTAGGGTAGTAGAATAACTGGATAGAGGTCTTGTGGTACTCATACAATTAATATATTGCACAGAAGGGTCAAGAATATGGTAGAAGAGTTACCTGAGATGAGGGTGATCATGTAGATTGTTATTCATTCCCAAATAAAAAAGAGAAAGAGAACTCTCATATAGTAATCACGGGTATTATTCAAATATGACATCTCCTAGTTATAGTTCAATTTGATTTTGGTTCTACTTTCTCCTATGCTTTTGTATATTTCCTATGAGAGCTCAAAATAATTTATGATTCTCTTATTATACCTATTTGTGTTTCTACGTTGGTGGATGAGTCCTTAGTGGCGGATTGAGTGTACCTACCCTATGTTATTGCTTTGTTGAGATATGACGCATAGGTAGAGTTAATTATTCTAGATTGGAATATTTTGATATCATATCAGGAATAAATTATCTCTCTCCATAAAATGTGATTCTTGATTATCATTCCAAGACAATTACTGTAGCTATGCCTAGTATCCCTAAATTAGAGTGGAGGGGTACTTAGTAACATTATTCGAAGAATGTGATTTGTTTTCAAGGCTCAGCAGTTAGTTGAGATTGGTTATTTATTGTATATTTCTTACATTTATGATACTAGTATTGATACTTCCATTTTGGAGTCATTCCAATGTTTAGAGAGTATTAAAGAAATTTCCCATAGACCTCCTTAATGTTGTCAGTGTAGTGGTTAGGCAGTATTTGGAGATGCTTTCTATAGTCCTCCCTAATGTTCCACTGATCATGATATTGACTTTGGTATTTATTTAGAGCTAATAACTTAGCCAATTTCTATTTTTTCATATAGGATCGATTCAACATAGTTGAAGGATTTGAAGGAACAATTGTAATATTTCTTAAGTAAAGAATTTTATTAGACCTATTATTTCTCCTTAGGGTGCTCTAATGTTATTTATAAATATGAAAAACATGTATATGTAAATGTATAATGCTACAAGTGGCTATACAGGGTCATAATAAAAAAACTATCATATATATCATAGTAATGAATTACTTAGTCAACTTTGGGTTCTTTAGTGTATTTGAAGATTGACATAAATTCATGTTATCACCAGATGAAGATTAGAGTTTCATACATCTCTAAGACAACCTTCAGCAAACTTGTTATGGCCATTATGAGTTTTAGTTATGTCCTTTTTGAATGGATAATGCTTCAACAACCATTATGGATTTAATGTATAGGGTATTCGATCTTACTTGGATTTCATCATGATTATGCCACTATGCACATCTTGGTATACTCCCAAATCAAAAGGAACATGAGTAGCACTTATAGATTGTGCACCAAAGTTTGAAAGATGAGTCGTTATATGCCGAATTTCTACATTTCAATTTCTAGTTAGTATGTGATGTTCTTGCGGCATGTGTAATCCAAGGAATGTATTATGGTGGATTTGGTAAAGATTGAGGTAGTACATGATTAGGCTATGTCCACTTCACCTATCGAGATTTGGAATGTTGTAAGATTTACTAGTAGTTCATGGAGAGTTTTTATGATTTCATCTCCATTGAACAAATTAACTCAGAAGAATATGACTTTTAAGCTTTCTGATAATTATGAGACTAGCTTTTAAAATCTCAAGACTTTGTTTACTTTGGCTCTGATTCTGACCCTACTCGTGGAAGGTTAAGGACTTTTCTACGTCTTTTACTGATTCACGAGTTGGTATTTATTATATTTTGATGTATTAAGGTAAGGTTATTTCTTATTCTTTGAGAGATAAAGATCCATGAGAAGAACTATCACACTCATGACTTAGAGTTAGTAGTGGTAGTATTTGATTTAAAGTTTTGAAGGAATTACCTCTATGGTTTGGATTGTGAGATTTCACATACAATCACATCCTACAATACATATTCAACTAGAAGGATCTATATTTGACACATCAAAGGTGAATATAGTTACTTAAGGATTATGACATAACAATCATTTATCATCGGGGAAAGTCCAATATAATGTTGGATTCCTTGAGTGGAAGGTGGTGAGAGTGGATTTCCTTGCATCATTACTGATAGAGGAGTGACCAATAGCTTTATGAGACTTGATATTCTAAGAATCGTAAGTTTATTACTTGTGTTAAGGTGCAGTCACTCTTGATAAAGCATATTAAAGTAAAACTATTTGAAAATGAGAAGTTATGCAAAATTCGAGACAGTGTTAAAAGGTGAAAAAACAAAGTGATTCTGGATCAAAATGACGTATGAGGATCAAATGTCGAATTTGTGTTCTAAAGATTGATGATTTACTAGTTTTATCATGGAGGGGGCTCATGTTCTAATTACTATATTCATCTAGGAGCAAGAAAGATATATGATGAATTAAAAAAATACTATTTAAGAAATAAATAGGGATATTGTGAATTTTATGTAAAGTGTTTGAATTGCCTGTAGGTGAAGTATGAGCATCATAGACTGGGAGGTATGAATTACTGAATATTTATACCTGAGGGAAAGTGGGAGCTTATTTCTATGGACATTGTGGCAATGCTATTTGGGACATGTGGATAGATTAATAAAATTAGCACATTTTGTTCCTGACTAGACTACCTATAGAATTCTTCAAAGATCTACATTTAGGGGATTTTTCATTTTCATAATATCCACATTTATATTATTTCATATCGGTTATTCATTTCAAATTGCACTTTTGGAGGTCTATGTAGAAGGACTTAGATAATGCGGTAGAGCGCAGGACAACATTTCATCATTAAATAGAGGGTTATTCTGAGAGGTTTATTTAGGTTTTAGAGATTGTGCTTCGATCTAGTGTGATTGACTTTAGAGTTCTCTTGGATCATTTCTTACCTACTTTAGAGTTCATTTGAATCACTTCTTACCTATGGAGGAGTTTGCGTATAACAATAGTTCCTTTTCGAACATCCAGATGACTTCATTTAAAGCTTTATTTGGTCGGAGATGTAGGTTTATGATTGGTTGATTTGATGCTTTTGACGTTAGACCAGGGGAAAACATGTTCAGGGATTCTATGGACAAGGTAAAAGAGATTCAGGATGACCTTCTCACAACTCAAAACAAATAACATAATTATCGGATCAGAGGGTTCGAGACTTAGTGTTGATAGTTAGAAGAAGTTTCTTAAAAGTATTACGTATGAAGGTGTTATGAAGTTCGAGAACAGGGGAAAGCTTAAGCTTAGTCGTTGTTCTATTTGAGATATTACGATGCACAGTTAAGATAGCATATGAGTGGCCTTACCTCTAGGATTATCAGGTATTCATTTGGTATTCCACAATATGATGATTAAGAAGTACCATTTTGATGGTCTTATATGATCCAGTAAGATCCAACGCAATTAGATCAGAATTTGGCATTTAAGGAGGAGCATGAGCCATTTTTTATAGTCAATATCAAAGTTGAGTCCAAGGAGATTGCATCGTAAATGTGAAATGGAGACATCATTCGTTTGAGGAAGTCGTATAGGAGACCAAGTCGTACATTTGGAGAATATATCCCTAGCATTCAACATTCCATGTACTTTTTTCTCTTTATGTTTGAGGATGAACATGTGTATTAGTAGTGGATAATGTAGTGACTCTCATGGTCATTTTGTATTTTCTACGTGTTTTCCCTATTTTTGGTCAGTTTTGTATCTTTTATGCATATCATTTATGACTTGCAGATACAGATGAAATAATTCTCAAAGTTAGTCCAGAGCATATAGAAAAGTCGACTTAATGGTTGGTTCTCCTATATTTAGCTCAGTTCAGTTAAATTCCATCAAAGCTTGGTCTCATTAAGCTTACTCAATTCATTCCAGTTGCTTGATTTGGTTCATGTAGTAATTACTTTAAAATTAAAATATGTCTAATAGTCTTAATTAAATTGGTAAAAAGTCAATTCAATAATTATTATTTATTAGTGACAATATAATTTTGTATTTCGTTAATTAATTTTATGCAAATAACTTTTTTATATACAATGTTACTTAAGATACTTTCTGGGCATTACAAAATGTAAGTAAAATTTTAAATTAAATAAATTAAGATAGAATAAGTTTTTAAAATTTGCTATTGCTTTATTTTATTTTATTTTTTGCCTGAACATTTTGTTCTATGTTCAATATTAAGTTAACATCATTTGATTTGGGTTTTAGTTTAGATTAGTATCTTATATAATTCAATCAAGTTAAATGTAACGACCAATTTAAACTAGTAATGCTTATATTTTTCAAATCATTATTCAAAAGTTTAATTTTCTAATGGCTTAATACAAAAAAATTAAAGAGTCGAACTAGGCTTGTTCGAGCTCGCATCAATTCAGATCGACTTCGTACTGAGACTTACACAAGGTGATTAGATACATATTGAATGATATATTTAGTATTGATAGCTCCGAGTTTAACAAGTTTGATCAAAGTCAACATTTTAAGTTAATGAGTTTTAATTTGAATTCTAAGAATTTTATAAGGTTCCAAAAGTAATATGTACCTTAGTTGGGTGGTTGGTATGGATCTCAAAGCATTCGGGAGTGATTTGAGTCATTTATGTTAGATCATAGTCAATTTTTGTTCAAGACGACATAGTCAAATTTTGTTCAAGACGACCTCGAATTAGTAGTCTAATGACTTCAACAGATTTGGCATCTACAAATTTGATTTATTTTCATAGGGTTTTGAAAGAATTTTAATAGTCTATTCGGAGATTGGGTTGAGTTTGATTTTTGTTGTCAGCTATTATTTCTAGTCCAGGATATTTCCTTCTTTACATTCACGATAGACTTATTGCCTTTGGAAAGAGGAATCGGGTTGATGATTGCGATCACGGTAGGATTGTTGCGTTCACGTAAAAGGGTTCGATTCAAATCTAGTTTTTTCCTTCAGATTCCCAATAGGGTTATGCATTTGTAAGAGTCGAGTCAGGGTTAGACCACCGCATTCACGATAAATGAGAGCACTTGAGAATAGATTAAATTTAATTTTCAACTTAGGCTTCATAACTCGATTTTAAGAGCTTGATGACTTGGTTTTAGATGATTTGAATTGGGGTTTCTTTGATTTATTTTGGTGTAAGTTTCAAACTTCCTAATTACATTTTTTTCTTCTAATATATCATGTAATTAATGATTTAATTGGTATTTGGGGTTGGAAATTTGGAGTGGAGTTTGACCTAAGCTTCTAAAATGGGTATGAGAAAATGGTCAAAAATAGCCCCTCTACTTTGGTTTATTAGCTAAGATTGCCTTGGGTTATACTATTGGGATAAATATGCCTCTGTCGTTATCAAAGTTGATAAAAATACCCCTACTTTTAATACCTTATACCATGGCATTTAGAATTTCATATGACCTTAACATTTGGTTGAGGTGGATGCCACATCATTTTTTGTGCCTGTAGGAGTGCAGAAAAAAGACATGGGCCCATTGGAGTATTATGAGCCCAACAGCCAGTAGCCCACACAAATAACGGCATAACAAGGCAATTAACGACTACCTTAATAAAGGACTCCTAAATAAGGAAAAG